>KV426177.1:0-50281 GCA_001632375.1 Exidia glandulosa HHB12029 | reverse complement strand
CCAGAAAGTTTCAAGTCAATCCTACGCAAGCTCCATGCGTCGCCAGCAGACTTCAGCCCAGACGACGTACGGCTCGCCATAGAGCATATAATCGCGTCACCGCCTGCCGCGACGCCAGCCCAGATTGGCGCATTCCTGAGCGCGCTGCAGTTGACTGGAGTCGAACGTCTGCCAAGTACACTGGCCGCGGCGTCGGACGCGCTGTTGCAGCGTGCGATTATACGTCATATCGAGGGCGACGATGCGGGCACACGCGCTGACATCATCGACACCGGCGGCGACGGTCACAACGTCTTCAACGTCAGTACGACAGCGGCTATAGTCGAAGCGGGCATAGGGCTGCGTGTTATCAAGGTCAGCAGGACTCTCTAGACCGTCTTCAAGACCCACGTAGCTCATATGGACTCAGCACGGACACGGTCACTCAGACTTGTCTCCTACCGCGTCGTCCGCGTCCGTCGCTCTCCCCGCGTCTCTCATCTCGCCGCCCACGTCCATCTCCCCAACTCTGGCGCCGAACGCGCGCACGTCGTCTGCGGGGCGCTCGACGTCGAGGTGCGCCCAGATGTGCCACGCTGTCTTTTCGTACTGACTTGCACGCCGAGGTCTGGCGTCGCGCAGGGCCCATTCCTTATCGACGAGCTCACGACCTCGACGACGTGCACTCGCTCCTACTCGTCCAGCACGCCTAGCTCGACGCCGACGACGATAAAAGTCGCCCACGTCATTCGCCGTCATCGCGTCAATCGCGACGGCACCCAGACCGCAGTCCTCGCCGCCCCCACTTCAAACTTGCGTTCTGGGCGCAAAACTGCGTCAACAGTTACCTCGCCAAGTCGCTCGTCTAGACATTTCGGTTTGGTCGAGATATGGCGCTTTCGGTGCGGCGCCGTCAGGAGATCGGACGCATCTGCAACGTGCAGAACGCGTCCTGGACGCGTATTGGCTCAAAATGTGGGTCCATCACGCCTGCATGCGCGACGAATCACTCACGTAAACGACCGTTTTCAGGTTCGAGCTCGAGCTCGGCAGTCGCACCGCCGAACTTGCGTCGCGCCGAACTCGTAGCCTCGATTTCGACCTCAAACATCAGCTACCCGCGCTTCTGTGTCCTTCAGCAGCCCGCACCCTGAATTTGAGCGGGATCCGCGTCCGCGTCGCCATGTTCGCGTCATCTCGCCTGCACGCCGCGCTGTCGTCTACACTCCCGCGACCGAAGCAGCCATGCACTTCGATCCCTCCCATACATGCCAGTCACCTCTACCAATCTTTCCGCGACGTCCACGCGCTGTCCTGGACGTCCCCGCGCTCCAGAGGCGTTTCCGCGTTTCGAGCATGTCAAGTTGTCCACGTCCCGTCTACATCCCTACGACATCAGCAACACGTCGAGCACGTTTTATCAGCGTTCAAAATCACGTACCGCAACTTTGGGCGCGGCCCGGCTTGTCCTCGTCGTGATCGCGACCTCGCGCTCGCCGACCAGCCCATCTTGTCCAGCGCCATGACCGTCAGTACGAGTCGTGTCTGGCGCCGTAAGACGTACCCAGTAGCATTCTTGACGACTACATCAAGTTCCCTCTCGTGTCTGGAGCGGCTACGAGCCCCAGATGCGTTTCCGCATCTCGAGCATGCCGACTTCTGCACATCCCGCCCACCTGCGTACGATGTCAGCAATACGTCGAGCGCGTCACAACAGCGTCCACGCCTTTGTGACTCGACTGTGGGCACGATTCGATTCATTTTCGCCGCGATCGTGACCTCGCGCTCGCCGACCTGTCCGTCTGGTTCAACAACATAACCATCAGTACGGGTCGCGTCTGGCGCGGTCAGACGCACCCAGCAGCTTCCTTAGCCACTACCTCAAGTTCCGTCTCGCGTCTGGAGCGGCTACGAGCTCCAGATGCGTTTTCGCCTTCCGAGCATCGCGAGTCGCGCACATGCCGTCGACCTGCGTTCGACGCCAGCAACACGATATACGGGCTCCATTAGCATTCATACGTGGTCACCACAAGTTTGGACGCGATCTACGACGCCCTCGTCAAGATCGTGCCTTCGTCCTCGCGAGCGACCCCGTGTTCATCCCAAACACGGAGTCGATCACCGCTCTAATGGACTCTACGTCTCGAGACTAGACGCCGTGGGCGTCCTCCACGCGAAGTGGCAAAGACGTACCTTCTGTATTCGTCGCGCAATTCGTGTTACGCCCGTCCGCGGCTCCGGGTCATCCTGCAATACGTCTCGTATCAGTCCCTGTTCGCCATACTCGCGCTGTAGACTCGCGTACCGTTCGGTAACGTCACCCGTCTGCGATAACCTGCGCGCTTTCGACCCGGGCGAGCAACGTCGTTGTCGGTACCCCGTGCCGTCCGACCCATGCACCAGTCTTGAGGGGCTATCTTGACATTCCCGCACCGGTCTATTAGAAATAGTAAGCATCGGCTATTTGGAACGCGAATATGACGCTTACTGTATCGCCCATTTGCAGGTCGTTCCGTCGAGAGTTGGATTTCCGCGGTCGGACGACCCGGAGTCGCGCAGCCTCTAGCGCGCTGAATCCGACATCAGCGACGCTTACAACACCTCCGTGACGCGTTGGACGATACGCATCCCAAGTGTCAAGCCCGTATTCGTCGTTACCATCGAGATCGCACTCTCGGTCTCCCTCGACCCATTGAGCGAACGGCGCACGATCCAGCGACTTTACACCCACCTAGACGCCCGTTCCGCGGTCTTCGAACATTGCGCGAGCTCCTGAGGTTGCGCGCTTCGTCTTCCGCGAGTTGTGCTCGATGGTACCGCCCCGACCGACCTGCTTCACACCCACCCTGCACGTCAACTTTCAGCTACACGAGCAAGAGTATGGCGATCGGCGTACCTGTCTTAACGTCCTCCCGATACGCCCAAGTCTTTTACGCCCGTTTATCTGTCCTGGCTTCCATGTCCCGCGTTAGTTCCCAGACCTCATTCTATCGCGCGACACTTACTTTACTTTGCCTTCAGATCTTCCGTTCGAGAACATGTCGCGCGTCTCTGTCTGCGGCGACGTGCGCGCGCCTGTACAGCGTGACGTGTTGACTGTCTTGCAGCGTGCACTTGCAGATCTTCCCATACGCAAACAACGCAAGTGAATGCTTAGCTCACGCGTTGACGGTTCGTGGGCTCTCATGCGTATGTTTGCAGCTTGCTGAAGGGTCATCGGTAGTCCTTCAGACTTGTTCCGTTCAGCCTCGACATGGTACATCGGCTCTCCCGGCGAAGACCTGCGCGACTCAAGCACGCACCGCGCCTTTCTCGCCGTACGGTACGGAGCCCTGAGCAGCGGGTGCCCGGCTCGTATACTGACCCAGGTTCTTGCAGGTTCACCGAGCACGAGCGGTTTTACCGCTCGCTGCAGATTGCTACTCCTGCGCGCGAACTGTCGACGCGCGCTACGGCTCGTGCGAAGACCAGCCCACTTGCGCGTCTGAACCAAACACGGTCGGGTGCGCACGCTCAGGAACTACCCGACGAGCAACACGTCTCAGGGGCGACACGGACGCACGGAACACGTGCCTGCGTCCACCGCGGCGCCTGTCAAGCGCTACGCGCGCGCCGAGTGCACCGTTGAGCGTGCGCGCCACGTCATGTACGTGAGGACGGTGAAAGAGCTTACCTCGCGCGGTCGGTGCCCCTCGGCACGTTCTCCAGCAGTCGGATTGGTTAGAGCGACGCGTGTACGTAGCACGCACTCGATAGGCAATATATACCGTGTTTGACCAAATGAGTTGCTTGGAGTTCTCGCGACCATCGTGTGCGCCGCGGGGCCGTTCTGTAACGTCGTAAGCGTCGAGCACGAGTGGAAAAGGATCGTTACCTGTGACGATAAACGCGAACGGCAACGCGTATAGAAAGATATGACATACCGAAGCCATGTTCCTGTGACCGTTGCGGATTGTCAGTGTAGAACGGATGGAAACGACATACCATGACAGATTCTTGCGACCGTCGTGTGCGCCGGTGTTGAAGATGTTCGGGTTCTGGATCTGCATCGAGCAAGCCCGAAAGCTGATATCGCAATCAACGCAAAATGGTGATGTTAGCGCCAGTGACGAGATAGGAGATGGGCGTAACACACTCACGAGTGTACCGAGCGCGGCCGAGCAGACGAATGCAACAACGACGAGCATAATGCGGAGGACGATGTGGTCAAGAGTAAGCGTGCATGTAGGAGCGTGGTAGAGAGCGAGAGCGTCGATGAAGAGAATGGGAAGAAAGAGGGAGCGGAAGGCTGATGTCGAAAACGTCGCTTGGGGCTGGGGCTTTTATAGCCTGCGCGGGTCCTCCACCGGCGTGCCGAAGGCGAAACGTCGTACGAGCTGCCAAATATTCATTTGAATAGCGCTCTGGGTCACATGTGTGGTGCATCAGGAAGGTGAGCGCGGCGGGGACAACGCGGTTACGGTGTTCTCTCGGCAGCCGATCCACCCTCCTCCTCGCCACCGAGCGCGTCCCACTCAATTTCCCGCAACCCTCACCTGCTAGGCATACCATATATTACGTAATATACTGCTTCCGAGGGTGTATAGGGTGCTGAGAGGAGGGCATAGTCCCCTGGGAGAGTGGGGAGGGATGTACTCCTCCGCTCCTGTGTCCTTCTGAGGGCTGTACGAGAAGCTTCTGTACTTCCATCACACCCTGATACCGGTGAGAGAAGCCCGGTGAATGAGATCTACGAGTGAAGGGGCGGATTCTGAGCAAGTGGGTGTTTCGACTTGAATGCACATTTCCGCTGTTACTGTCGCGCTCTGCTCACAGAATCCCTCAGATAGACTAGAACATACACTGAGAGATTTAATTAGTGCCCATAGTACGTGACTGTGCGTTCAGAGTGCGCTGACATGCATGTTGTCCTGGCTTATCGGCTAACTCCGTACCCCGCGGAACGCGCGAGGAGGCAGTTGCGCATCGTCACGTGCGTATATGCACGAGTTAAAGATTTCGATTCGCATTCGGTACCCACAGGTATCTCTCAGTTACTTTATCTCATTATTTTAAGCTGATGACATAGGAGGGAAGTACTTTACATCTGAGCGTGAACACCGCGCGCCGCGCGGGGGTTGAGCGCTTCCGCGTTCTGCAGTCACATCCCAGTCAACACTGTTACTCTTCTCTTGTACATTCCAATTCTATCCATGACATTTGGTTTATGGGAATCTGCGACAACGGTGATCACTGGTATCAAGTCCAGTGAGATTCCTCAGGGTCTCAAATGCCTTTGCCCTATTCTATAGTATAAATTGCGAGCTGCAGGGGGTGTAAATACGCCTCTACTGCTTGAGACAGCGCATATACTGCCTCAAAAATCGATTTGTGATCTGAGAGCGTCAAAATCATAGATTTCGGGCGTACAGACTTCAAAGTTCAGATTTGTATTGGAGCTCTCAGGCGTCAGCTAACACACAGAAATAGTTCTCCGCAGGAGCATCGACACTTTCAGAAATGGACTCACTGCCGGAACGGCAGGAGCTGCCGACACGGCAACCGCGGCAAGTTCCGCATCTTGACTTCCCTCTGTCTCGTCGTCCCGCTCGCAGGTCCTGCCCAATTTTTTTCGAGTCCCTCAATCCCTTCCACCCACCACCTTCTGCTCAACCACGTCGCTGGCGTCTCAATGACAGCTGCCAGGATATTTGTGTTTGTCGTCTGACATCGCTACTTCATGTCCAAAACGTCCCTGTGTTGCCTAACTCGAGGCTTATGCGCACTACAGCTCATGCTCTCCTTGCCTGCAGGAGCTGTTGATTCCAAGGTACGCATAGTTGTTGCCTTTTCTTCTCTTCCCTGCAGTCGCTTCCCGCTGACCCCATGCCCTCAGATGCTGTTTGCTCTCCGTCATGCCAAAGGTCATCAACATCTCTCACCCTCTACTCCTCGCTCGCTCCATTGTGTCCCATGCAGGAATTTCTTGTTGTGCCCGCGCTTTTTTCACATTTCACATTTCACATATCGTTTCATTTTGTCCGCACTCTCGCCAAATCCGTCCCTCTCCGCCTCCTACCTTGAAGTTTGTACATAGCAATGTTGTGTGATGACGCAAATCCTAGGATTTTCCATCAGGCTATACCATTCCGTCACGACATGTATGCATCATCCACATAGCCACAGTCAATTGTACGTAGATCACACGGCGCAGAGCCAGAATAGAACCCACTGCACACAAAACTGGCTTCTGGCACCACTGCGGGATCCTGAAACACATCCCTGACGCCGTTACGCCGGACGAAGAACCGTTTCTATTGAGATTCGATGCTGTGTAGACGCTTCGCGAAGCAGTGATAGTCGAATTGAATACTCACAGCAGACACTAGTGCTCAAGTCCAGTAGGTCGAAAGACGGACTGAGAGGACAAGAAAGCTCAACAGGAATACTGTTATGCTATCTCTCACCCATCCCATGTCCTGAGAGCATAGTGAGAGTCTAAAATCCCGGCGCCGACGCACAGTTCTGGAGACAGAAGCCCGCGGCCCCACGGCGAGAGGGACGGCGATCAACGAGCCAAGACTGGGAAAGAGTATATAAGGCAGGCTCACAGACCATCGACATCTCCAGTTTCTCCCTCTGTCGCTCACTTGCTCATCACTCTGCTGTACCTCTCACTATGACCCACATAGTCTCTATGTCTTCACTTTTTGTACCCCCCCATGGGAGAAATTATGATCTTGTAAATAAAAGGGGACAGAACCTCGCGGAGATAGTCGATTTTTATGAACTTTCTCGCAATCTCATTGGCTCTTCGGAAACAAACGCCCCTGCCAAACCATGCCCACGCCTCGCGCAACGCCCAACCAACACCGCCCGCCGTCGCTCCTCCAACGAATCCTGTCCCGCCCGTCCGCCGTCCCTCGCCGACAGGCAGCCATATGACCTTGGACCCCTTGTCCGTGCGTTTGCGCACGACGAACCGCTCGGGACCTTGCTGGTCCTGCTGCCAGTCGGACCAGACGGGGAGGATGGTGTAGGCGGAGGATATGGTGCTGGGCCATGTGCTCGGGTCTGGAAGCGGTGTGCCCGCGAACTGGGCATCGAGCACGCGGTTCGTCGCGTCGCGACGGAGACCGTACAGTCCCAGAACGGCTTCACCGAGGATGCCGCCATCGGACGAGGAGAAGCGCACGTGGCGATCGTATAACGCGTCGCTGAGAGGCGTTGAGAACGTCAAGCCCTACAATACGATAAAGGTTGTAGTGGAAAAGGCGGACGACGTACGAGGCCCTTGATAAAGTCCGCGTTCTGGTCGCCGTCGAACACGAAGAAATGTACGACGCGTACAGAGGTCGCGCCGGCCGCGATATAGAAGCGCGCAGTAAACGGAAGGAACGGCGCGTGGTCGCCCCCTTGGTACTTTCCTGTCACCTACAAGCATCCTTGAGAATGCGGAGACGGATTGTCTTGGAACGCACCTTGATAACGGCTCTCACAGGACCCTCCTGTTCGACTGTCGTGCTGTCTACAACACCTTTCAACACTGTCACGGGCGGGCTCTGTTCGCCAATCTCAGGATCAGGCCCGGCTTGGATATGCGCGACGAGTTGTCCGTTCTGCGCCTTGGTGGCAGAACCGAGAGCCAAGCTTGCGACGGGAGTGTCGCGTGCTTTGTTGAAAGTAGCTGCACCACACGCGTCAGTGAAGTGTGAAATGGCCGACATGGACGAACCCTTGAACGAGTCAGTGCTGACGGTTACAGTAGACGCGTCTTGCGCGACGGTAACTGGCGTGTCGTGCTCCGTCACGTCGCCAGGTTCGAGCGTGAGCGACTCGGAGAGAGCGCTATCCGCGGCAAGCGCGTGTCCTGACCACTTCAGACTGCCATCTGGCCAGCTGAAGCGCGTTAACAGATAGCGGAGTGACTGGGCGCAGTGCGTACAATGCCAATGGCCACGTCTGGACCGGGACGGTCTTTCCGTCTGCATCGGTCGCAGAGACGGCTGCAGCGCGTGAGTCCCGCGTCGTACGCGTCGAGAGCGCGACTTACTGCCGTTCTTCGCGAATGCTCCTTGGGCCCAAGGCAGTCCGAACGCAGTGCCAGCAGGTGTTGTTGCGGGCGTCTTTCCATCGACCCAATGAAGCTTCACCGACGCAGCTAGCGTCGTAGAGAGGAACAGCAGCAGGGCTGTCCCGCGCATGCTTGCATGTCCTTGGAGACGTTGCAGATTCTCCCGGGCTTATATCCCACGCTCAGAATGTCATGATATGGCGCGTCGAGCCGCGGACCGGGCGGGATGGTCATGAGGTAGGTGCAAGAAGCAGTCACGGTGCTGATGACGACGAAGTGCATGCTCGGCACAACATATCCTCGTGGGAACGCGCGATGCGAATTGTATGCTAGGGTCTCAGAGATGTGGACAGGCGGACGGCGTCAGTTGCGCTCTCCCGACGGAATGGCCAGAGCTTCGAATGTGGGAGTCCCAGCGTGTATGAACCGGGACAAGAGGCAGTCGGGGAAGTGAACCGCAATCTCCGTCCGGTTTGCGCCCCTTGACCAGATCGAGTCACGACGATCATTTCTAGATGTCGCACACGCCAGAAAGTTTCAAGTCAATCCTACGCAAGCTCCATGCGTCGCCAGCAGACTTCAGCCCAGACGACGTACGGCTCGCCATAGAGCATATAATCGCCACACCGCCGGCCGCCACGCCGGCCCAGATTGGCGCATTCCTGAGCGCCCTGCAGTTAACTGGAGTCGAACGTTTGCCAAGTACGCTGGCCGCAGCGTCGGACGCGCTGTTACAGCGTGCGATTATACCTCAGATCGAGGGCGACGATGCGGGCATACGCGCCGACATCGTCGGCACCGGCGGCGACGGCCACAACGTCTTCAACGTCAGTACGACAGCGGCTATAGTCGCTGCGGGCGCAGGGCTGCGTGTTATCAAGGTCAGCAGGACTCTCCACACCGTATTTAAGACCCACGAAGCTCATATGGATTCAGCACGGAAATTACGCTGCGACGTCGAGCTCAGGCTCTGCAGATTTGCTAATCGCACTGGGCTGCTCGCTATCGTCGTCATCAGCATCTTTGCCAGCAAATGTGCCCTTGCAGTTTCTTTTGGCTGCGACGTACCATCCTGCCTTGGCCTCGCTGGCGCCGATTCGCAAGCAGATACCGTTTAGGACGCTGTTCAACCTGCTCGGCCCGCTCGCGAACCCAGCTCGACCAACGCACATGATTCTGGGCGTTGCGACGCCAGAGCTTGGACTACTCTTTGCCCGTGCACTGGCAGAGCAGCATAACGGCAAGATCGTTAAAGCGCTCGTCGTTTGCGGTGCAGAGGGTCTCGACGAACTGTCGTGCGCGGGCGAGAGCCACGTCTGGACTGTCGACGGCACGACGGGGGATATCACGTCGAGCACACTGTCTCCTGAAGACTTCGGGCTGTCTCGACACTCGCTGGACACTGTGCGCGGCCACTCGCCCGCGGAAAACGCGGAAGTGCTGCGTGCACTGCTCCAGCCTGGCTACACGTCCAAAGACCGGGAGGTACCCATTGATCTCGTGCCGGTCAGCGACTTTGTGTGCATGAATGCGGCTGCACTCCTGGTTGTCAGTGGGTTGGCGACTGATTGGAAGGATGGGGCCGCGAAGGCGAGGGAGAGCATCTCTAGTGGGAAGGCATGGCAGGCGTTAGAAATATTTCGTGAACACAGCGTTCGCGTGTCGCGGACGGATTGATATTCTGTTTCGTGGAAGAGACCATCTGTACTCGTCCTCGTGTCCTACAACGTGAAAAATACCGAAAGAGCCGCGAGCAGTCTCTCAAGCGCTGTGCCATTGATACGACATTGGCGTACAGGAATGTATACACACACACACAAAAATCTGAACGTCAAATGAACGATGTCATGCTGTTGTAGCGTCTAAGGGGAGGGGAATGTCGCCATCTTGCAGCGAGCGACCTGTCTTGCCGCCGGCTTCGCTTTGAAAGTACGGTTGAAGCCTGTTAAAGACGATCATGAATTGCGCTGCACAGTCCGAGCATACATATATACCTTAGTAAGGGATATCGATCTCCGGATCGCGGAGGAACAGTGGCAGCTGTTCGTCAAACCATCCTGGGGTACGGCACTGCTCGAGACGGACGTGCTTGAGGCGAGAGGGATGTCTGGAACGAATGAGTCGGATCAACGCTCCGCCGACTTGTTCAGTTATCGTTAACCCGCGCAGCACGACTGTCTCTAAGGCAGGCCATATACCCGTCGAGTCTGCGAGAGACGAAAAGATTTCCGCATAGGCTGCCCCCGGATGGGTGAGAATGAGAACTTTGAGTCGTCGAAATTCGATAAGCGTCTCCAGTTTGAGATCGTCATCCATGTCCTCGATGGTCAAAGTCAAAACCCTGTTCGCGAAGGTTGCGAAAAACGCGGTAAGGTCCCGCGGCCTTCGACCTCCGAGGACACAGGACTGAAGCTGGGGTAGCTCGAGATGTGCTACCCATGCCTCCATGACCCTTTGGGCCCAGTGACGGATAGTTATGACGCGCAGACGAGCGAGTCGTAGGATTTGGGGAGTCCGGTGCCAGTCCCAGCCCGGGTCGGTCCATAAGTTGATACAGAGGATTTCCAGACGAGGCAAAACCTGAAGTAGGTCCCATATCATCTGTACGCTTGCACTGAGAAGGAACTCCAAGTCGAGCACTACGAGATTCTGAATGGGGGTGCTGCATGGAGGAGAGACAACGTAGAGGTCGTCCACCCGTACCCTGCGCAGATTCTGGCAGGTTGACAAGAACGACGGGACGTCAAACTCCCAGTGGGCACCACGTCCACCGTCCGTGCGACGGATAACAAGCTCCTCTAGCATCGGCATTGCGCAGTGTCCGACATATCTGCGCCACTCTGTCGCATCCAAAGATGCCATGAAGACGACCTTCCACCTGTGAGCAGCTTCCGCCAACCTGCAGACGAGAGCCTCGTTGTGCACATTGGCATGAACCTCTCCCCATTGCTCATCGAAAGGATCCCAATTGATCGTGATTTGCAGCGCGGTCTCGCCTGAGCGGTCAAGAACGGTGTCGACGTAGGCGTGAGACTTGTTATAGTCCTCCGTGCACTGCGCCGGCGGGATTGCTATATAGTACCACAGCGACGGCGTCGAAAGAACGATAGCTCGCCAACGGCGGCACACGCTGGCAAGCGTAAATGGTGCGGCACGCCTGCGTCCATCGAGCTTGTAATCTAGGTTCCAGTCGTCCCACATGCTGTTCACCTCGCCGACGACGGCCTGAAATACTGCGCAGAGGAGTTCGACGGGAAACGCAAGTGGCGGCGAGCGATGCGTATTATGCAGCCTGATGGCTGATGCGTGTATATTTTCTCGATGCGCCAAGAGGTCCTTGTGGTTACCGCGAAGTTCGTCGTGTAACGGCTCGGTTTCTGGAGTCTGCGCAAGGGTTTGGCGAAGAGCAGCGGCACGATCGTCGAGTTGAGCTACAAGCCCATCGTAAAATGAGGCTAGGTCGTCACTGAGGTGTGCACTCATCGAGAGCGGTGGGGTCCGGGTCGACAAGAGCCGTTGGGCGACTTCGATGTCCGCATTTGCGGCTCTTCCTCCGCCAGTCACGACCGAAATCCGACCGCGTCGCCACTAATGGCGTCCAACTTCTCCACACTATCTCTTGAGCGTGTACGCGTCCAGAAAATGGCATTGGCGGCTTTGGAGGTCCAGAAAGCTCATCTTCGGCATCACGAAAACCGGTTTTGAGATAAGCTGCGCTCTACAGCTCTCTCAGAGCTCTGGCACGCTTTGAGAGCTGTCGGTGGTTCTGGACACTGGGAAACTGATGAAAGACGCGTGAGCTGTCAAAGCGGCCAGAGCGTTTGGTCTCGACACACGCCTAAGTCTCGAAATGGACATGCAAGCCTTGGGCGAGCGCACGAACTTGAAACAGAAGTCTCAGTGTCTTAAAGAGACGGAGCAATGTGCGCTCATGAGCAATGCCGCAGCCACGGACGCGAGTCGCGAGCTATCGCGAGTCAGCCTGAGGCAAGTTTGCTCAAGAGGAGTGTCCGTCTAGTCTATCCTCTACCATTGGGTCTCAGTCTAAGTAGTATTACTTTTGAATCCTTTCAGGCCAAATGGATAATGTGTATGCAAGAGTAGGACTTGGCTGTCTAGCTATAGCAGTCCGCTGGCCGGAGGCAAACGGGACGGAGTCAAAGCACGGCGGTTCGATTGGCCATGTTTGGTCGAACCACTCTTCGTCCTTTTTTCGCCAAGTCCCCTCGCTTGCGCGCATCGTCTTGCCGCTCGGCTCTCCCATGCCGCACCCGTTTCTTGACACCAAATTCGACTTGGTTTCACATCCAAGACAATCCCGCCACCCTCCTTATCCGTCTCTGGTCCGCAAGCTGTCTGTTTCCGTCGCGCGCGCACGCTTGACTCTCGTACTTGTCGTTGGGCACCCTCTTCTTCGTCATGGTGGCCTCATCGAGCAATATGCCCGACCGGTCTGTCTGGAGTATCGGCGGGTTTCGCGCGTTCTTGCTCTGGCACGTCCTCCTTGCGGTTCTGGTCTGGCTCACGTCCGTCTCGGTCTCGTCTTGGGCTCTGGCTATCGCTTGTCTCTGCGGGCTACCCTTCTGCTAACTCATCCCTCAGATATGTTACGACGGTCTTTGTGATATACCGGTACGTTATCCTCCCCAATTTTGAATAATATCTCACCCGGTCCCGCCCCTAGGTCTGTACACATCTACCCCGCTGCATATGTGGTGCACTGCATGCAACTACTGCGTGTCCCCGCTCGTACAGTATTGCACGCGCGCTCACAACGTCACATCGGGCCTCAGCTGTTGCGCGAAGAGTCTCGACGTACGCACCGTGCCAGAATCGTGCAGCCAGTAATGTGCTATAGTGCTTTGTAGTATATATTCAGCTCCGCAATACACTCTCATTACATTCCATTTACGTTCGTGGTCGTTAGTTGATCTTAGTTGATCAAGGTAAAAGAAAACCGGAAGCAGCTAACAGAGCGTCCAGAGCGGCTGGAGCCGTCAGAGCTCTGGCAGGTTTTGCGAGCATCCAACCGTTGCGACAACTTTCCCGACGGTTTGACACTTTCCACGCTAATGTGCTCTGAGAGCTTCCCAGAGCTTTCAGAGCACCGAGAGCGAGAAACCGGTTTTCGTGATGGGGCCCATATCGACAAGGCTGCCGCTGCCTTCCAGGCCGCCAAACGCGAGCTTGACGAGGCGACAGCGTCATTCGAACGCCTGGCGGTCCAGCAGGCGCTTATCCAAATCAATATCAGAAACGAAATCCGGGCACTCCATGCACATACCGTTGCTACTCTCCCGGAAGACATTCTGAGCGCCATCTTCGTCGAGTGTAGCTTAGAAGACGATCCTAGCGACTTCTTCAATGCCGCGGACCTCAGGTACAAGCGAGCGTCTGCTCCATTCCGCCTCGCTTCCGTCTGCCAATCGTGGAGACAGCTCGCGCTCGCTTGCCCCCGAATCTGGACGTACGCCGCGGTGCCTTCTTTGCGCACACTCACTCCACAGGTTCAAGACCTGCACGTCGACCGTCTAGACTTGGTATTACGACTATCGGCTGATGTCCCGTTGGATATTGCCGTTTTCTGGGCGGACGAAACAGAGCTAAAGCCAGTGCACAAGCGCGCCATGTTGCTGCTGCAAGATCACTATACGCGCTGGAGAAGAGTCTGCATCGACACCCCGCCTGCACCCGTCGTCACCGCCGAATTCTTTGACGTTTTCCGGCTTCCCATGCCTTTGCTTGAAAGGATTCAAATCCTATCGAGAGGCATGGACACGCTCCCCTGGAACGAAAACTTTCCGCGGTACTTTCCTCTCCGTCACAGCCTTCGACACTTCGAGGCTATGGGGTCCAACATATTCTACACATCGCGAACTGGCCAAAGTAGCAGCCTCACTTTCTTGAGGGTTGAGGTCTGCGGTGTACCGGCTTCAGTCGTCTGGGCTATATGTGCGGAGTCAGCGCAGTCTCTGGCAGAGCTCTTTATCGGCAGCGCTCGCGAAGGTCCCTCTATTGATGCGAGACCAGAGCGATCGTTGACGATGCCGAAGCTGCGCAAGCTCTCGTTCGGGGGCATGACAGATGCGCTGCTGTGGCACTGGAGCGGCTTGCTCAGTGCGCCTACGCTTGAAGAGCTTAGACTTGAGCAATACGACGCTCTCACTGCCACCGCGTTCTTTGAGCACACGTGCCACCGCATCACGTCCTTGACGCTTTTTGGAAACCACACGATAGGAGCAGACGCTGCTGCCTTGCGACCACTACATCGAGTTCAGAAGTTAATTATAGCTCACTCCGAGCTGCACGACTCGTTCTTTCAAGTCCTCTCGATCGCAGACAACGCTTTCCCTACGGCGCCGTGGCTACTCCCAGCTTTGCGCACGATCGAATTGACCGAGACGGAGATTAAGCCCGAGGGCAGCGACGGACTTCTTCGCCTGATTCAGGCGCGGCGCGAGGCAACTGCATCGGTACTCACAAGTGCTGAGAACGATGTCTTCGTGCCGCTCCCGATCCAAACGGTCGACATGGACGAGGAGACGAAGATTGCGCGATGGGTACGGCTGATGGTACTCGACGAGATGCAGCGGTTGTGTTGAAGGACAGGGACCGCCCCGCATTCTTGATCTTAAAACTGCCTCACATGCCAAAATTTTCGATTTCGTTGTTCATGCGATGATTCTTCCATAAAATATGTACGGAAACGTTCGATATTTGAATCGGATCAAGAACTATACTAGCGCTACACTGGATGATGCTTGGGTATCTACAACGTCGGCCTCGCCTACTGCCACTGCTGAGACTGGGCCGGGTATTGGGAATAGATCGGGTATTGCGGGTTGCCCTGATACTGCTGCTGTCCTTGATATTGACTCTGCTGGCCTTGGTATTGGTATTGCGCCTGGGCCTGAGCTTGGGCCTGCTGGGCCTCGTGGTCTGGGCCTGCTGGGCCTCGTGGTCGGCTTGCGCCTTAGCGTATGCTTCCTTCATCTTGCGCTCCTGCTCCAAGTAGTTCTGGACGTACTCGGGGTGATGCTTAATGTAGTGGGCCCGCAGCTCCAGGACGACCGTCCTCGAGTAGTACTTGTGACACACGACACAGTGTAGACCCAGTACGTTCTGGTCGTGGAATGCCTTCTCTATGCTCGTCTTGAACCGAGTATCCTTCACGCTGCAGTGCTGGTATTTGCATACGTACGACGGCTGTGGGTGGTGGAGGACAGGCGGCTCGTACATCCTACTACGCGTCAGCAAGTCCGCAATGCGAATGGAGATAAACGTGACTTACGGAGTGCGCTCGAAGGATTCCTCAAGAGTGAGACGGGTGGGTACGTTGCCGGAGAGGAAGTTCGACATTGTCAGGTGGAGAGGTCTTGGCGGGAAAGCTGGTGTGTGTCTGGGAGTGTGAGCTGAGGTGGAGGTGTGCTCGATACGTCAAATTTATAGGGCTTCACTACAAAGAACCACAAATGAGTGAAGGAACCACGTCGACGATGCGCTGGACCACATGGAGACAACGAGTGCGGTCACCGGAAGACGGTGGTATCGGTCAACTCTCTCTCCCAGAGACATGCGACCGTATATAGGCTTGCGGGAAACGGATCAGACTGAGAAAGACGTGGTCCGTGGTGGCCGTGCATAGATATGACCGTGGTCCAAGCCGAAAGTCACGGTTGCGGTGACTCTTCTGCATGAACCAACGTACCATCGCAATGAAGCCCGCGCTTCAGCTGCAAGCTAGTGCACTGTCTCGCTGAATGCGGAAGAAGATGCAAAATACTTAACCGTAGGGTACACGGCAGCGCCGAAGTTGTCTGTCAGTGAGTGCTGCGTCAGTCCTCTGCCTTACTCTTTATGTAACCACAGAAGCAACTGTGGCCCCATCGATTTCGAGGAAACTGTGCCTTGACGCAACATTCGGGACCTGCATTTCTAACCAAAGCGGTTAGTCATTAGGATTTTGTCGCGCTACCGGGATTGCCCGACTTCGGCTCGCCAAGCCGAACTACACAGCGGGGTAACGGATCAAGAGCGTGCGACCCCTCGAACGTCCCGGCGCCCGGTTTTGCCGCCCAATTGCACTCGCCGTGAAGGACAACAGCGCTCTCTCGCATTGGTCGACTGTACCATGGGCACTTGTATAGGGAAGTACAATGCATTGTACTGTGTCGCGCGGGCCGCATTGTTCTGGCGGATGGGTGTCCTAACACAGAAGGTCACGTGTGTGCAATTTCAGGCTTCGAGAATGGCGCATTGGACCGCTCGCGGCCTTCGCACCCTCCTCGAGGCTTCAAATTTGCCACTGGCACGAACACCATGTATTCCTCTACGGAACCGACGCATGCACATGACGCACGTCCAGGGCAGTGTGAACTCCTGAGGTTGTTTCGCCTTCGACAGAGAAGAGAAGTGCTGCCTAGAGCTGCGTGCGCTGTACGGCCCGGAGCACGCCCGAGTGAACGACAGATTTGCCGTCAAGGGAGTGTGTGTGGCAGACGAAAAATACGAAAGGGAATGTGCGCTCGGGAGTCAAGGGACGGCTCTGAAATGGTCCTACACTGACTCAGAGCTGGGAGAGTGGGGAAATGTTTGTGGAGACGACGGATCCGGAGCTGGCAGGTGATGGCTGCGGCGTGGTCGTCCCGGCAGCGAAGGCCGTGCGCGTGGACCGTGAATCGAGCACGGACGAGGACACAGTGAGAAGGTGCATGCCGAGACAGGGGGAGACTATGATTTCATCGCGGGACAAAAGGCCGCGGCGCCCTGACGGGAAATCGAACTCGGAGCACGGGACATTCGGAGTTTGAGTGCCTCTCTCCCTCTCACCTCACCCCACGTCGCCCAGCCGTCGCAGCCGAGCTTCTACAACGCGGCCGGGCGGTTTAGAGGGCTAGGAGGTCTGGATTATACGGATATGGACGTTCTCAGGGCTCAGCGGCGCGAGTACAACGACCTGTACCGCGCCCACCAGGCGACGACGACCCAGGATGCTTTCAAGATGGACATGATGCTATCTCTACTTGCCGCGCAACAGAACCAGGCGCCAGGCCCTAATCCTATTTACAACCGCTCCAGAGAAAATTACTCTACTCGCGGAACCCAGGTAAGCAGAACCACCACCACCCAAACTCACATTTATCGTAAATCACAGCTGGACATCGACCAGGGTTCCGCCAGGCGTTCCAACGCCAACCCGAAACCGACCGCCAGCGGGCACGGTCTTGGGTTTTCCGGTCTGGAGGTGGATGCCATGCCTTCCTATGACATCCCGCAACCCCGTCACACTGGTCACCCGACGCACGATGTCCGCCAGGCCCAGATGGCCTCCCTTTTTTCCGGATCCCGCCAGAACAACAACGTCTACAGCACAGAGGGCTTCAGATTCCGTTCGCCCATCCAGGCAGACCAGGTCCAGGCTAGCGTGGAGCCCACCTACAAGACCGTGGCCGACTACGAATTTGCGCAACGCCGCCGCGTGCCTACAGTCCCTGGCGTCTGTGCGCGCCAGGTGCTCGAGAGTCCCGTCGACGCGTGGGGCCTGCAGGCTATTTTGCTCAAGATCCGTGCTTCCTCTGCTCCGGAGCTAGCCGACCATACCCTAGCCGCGTGGAATGACGCAGGGAGCAAGTCGGTCTCGTCGCCCTCTACCCAGCTCAACACTCCCGTCGACGGCCCAGTGTCATCTCTCGATGGCGCTACTCCCACCAAGGCCAACGGCAACAGGCTCTCTATTCCCAGCGCTGCCTCCGACGAAAGCGCCCCCGTGTACGACTACTTCCATCACGACGTTCTGGAGCTGCCGCTCACCCCGACTACCTCGGCATACTCGGAGCATCAACAGGCCTCCAACGCGTGCATCATCCGCGTGTCAGGTGCCGACCTGAACGACGCGGACCTCTCGCGTCTTGCGCAGATTATCCATCTCCTCGTCCAACGCTCGCCGCTTGTCCTCCGCGCGGCATTTGCGGCTTGCGAGCCTCTTGCCGATGGCGAGCCTCTCGGATCGTTCATTCCCAGCGACCGCGACATCAGCGTCAAGTTGCTGTTCATGCCCAACACCGGTGTCGACAACTTTACTAACGCGAGCGAGATCTTCCACCACCTCGGCGGATGCATCCTCGTAAAGGGCCTGCACGACTACGTCCTCGACGAGGGCGACGAGCCCTTTGTTGAGCAGCCGCTGCAGTACGCCGCCCCGCAGCACACGCACGCACCCCGCCGTGCGCGCCAGCGCCGCTGGCGCGGACTGATGCAGGACGGGATCGTGCCCCCGGACGTGCCGATGCTCGGCCATATCTTCGAGCAGCGCGTGCGCGAGAGCGCTCAGCCCGTCGACCGTTTCGCCATGCAGCTCCGCAACGAGTACGGCGTCGACGTCGCTGCGCTCGCGCGCTGAGCGATCCTCACATGCCATGCGCACCCCACGCCTCCACCCGACCCGCCGCGAGCCGCATAGATGGCCGCGCGCGTCATCCACTCGTTTACCCCGTCCGTCTGTCTGATCTCGACCTGTCATCTATACACACATTTTTACCTAGCTAATCCCCCTCGTGCATTCATGACCTTCCCCCTGTGTACCACCATCGCTATCGCAAGTAGACGTCCGTCGTGTGTCGTGCTTCGTGATCGTCTCGCTCCAGTTGTACCATCAGCGTTTTCCTTCTTACACATCTATCCCCCCCATTCTGACCTGTATGCATTTGCCGTCGCGTGTCCTCCCCCCTCTGGTCTTTAGCCATAGCTTGTCTCGTTGGGATTCTCTTACCCTTTTCTCTCGCTGTCTCTCCCACTCCCGCCCTGCCGAGTAGGACAATAGAAAAAAGCTGCTGCGATTGGTTTCCTGATGTTCTCGCGTGCGCAGGTCACGCTTGCAAGCGGGCCCTCAATGACGAACATTCTCGTTGCTCGTCAAAGTCAACTGGCTGACATGCGAGGCAACGTGCTGACTTGAACGATTGGGATGACAGTCGATTTTAAAGATGTAGGAATATTTCACAGCGGCATGAGAGTGGGCGGGTCCCACTGGCGCATCACGAGGGCACGGCGGCATCATCGAGTTCAGCAGCGAGGATGAGGCGGCTAACGGGGTCGATCTCGCAGTGGTTTCTGTACTCGACCGCGGTGATACGCGCCGGCGCGCCAGGCTGACCCTCGATGCTGGCCGTGCGGCGATTGCGCAACACGCGGGCGAGCAGCGGTATGTTCTTCATATCGCGGGCTATACCATCCACAACGATAGTGCGTAGATTCGGGCACAGCCATGCGTCCTCGCCGGGAAGCGGGGACGCAAGAACGGCGAAGAAGTCGGGGTCCGGCTCGTACCACTGAATCACCAATGTCGTGAGACGTGTCAGCGGCCGCATGGCGAGAGCAGACTCTGCAGAAAGAACGGAGCTCACGAGCTCGAGCTGCGCGATGTCCTTGCAGGTGTCTGCAATGAAGGAGGCGCAACACGAAATGTCCCCGTCCATGTCGGAGAAAATGGCGAGTTTCGGCGCGATGATATAGCCTGTCCAATGCGCGAAGAGGTCTTCAGTGTCGTGAAGGAACAGATACTTAGAGGAGTTTTTCTTCCGATAAACCAATGAGATTGCGAGAAAAGTAGGAAAAATCGACTATCTCGACGAGGTTCCGTCCCCTTTTATTTACAAGATCATAGTCTCTCCCATGCGGGTTGGCCCGCGCCATACAAAAGAGATCCCGTGAGGGAAAGTTAGTATGCGGAGAGTACAGATGAGCGACGAGGAGAAGAGGGAGGGTGGCAGAGTAACGACTGTGGCTGACTAAGCAGGCCAGAGAGAGTCGTGCCTCGACAACAGAGCTCCAGCGAGGATGTGGGAAACTCGAGTCTCTGTTCAGACCGCCTTATATACTCTTTCTCACTGTCTTGACCCGCTGATCGCCGTCTCACGTGCTGTGGGGCAGCGGGCTTCTGTCTCCGGACCTGCGCCGTGACGCCGTTTCGCTGCTTCCCCCTTTGTCTCCGAGCTGTGAGACAGCAATTCTAGTGAGAGGTGGTAGAATCTACATCCTATCGAAATCTCTAGTGCTCTCAGTCCGTATTCCGGCCGCTTGACTTTGGATGCTGGGGTCGGTTGTAAGCATTCAGTTCGACAATCAAGGCTTCGAGAAGTATCTGCACAGCATTTCGATTCTCAATTAGATCTCTGTACTTTCCTGTACACTCTCAGAGCTGAGACAACTGAGAGATGGTGAAAGCTCTATCTTACTGAATCTCTGGTCCTCTCGGTCTGTATTTCGGTCGCTGGACATGGGAGACTGGGTCGGGCTATAAGCATTCAGTCCGACAATCAAGGCTTCTCGAAGCATCTGCACAGCATTTTGTGCTCGCGAATCTCAATAGAAACTGTGCTTCGCTCACCGCATCACGGGTGCACTCTCAAGTTTCAAAGACTCTCAGATGACGACGGCATACAGGCTGCTAAGTTTAGATACTGAATGCGACTACGCCGGCATTCAAATTACAGTTCGATGTGCATGCATAGATACACCAAGAAACTACATTACATGACCAGAATGGTGAGAAATACAGGAAGTGGGTAGCTAATTCAGAAGCAAGAAGCGAGGAGACGGTATGAGGTGTGGTGTGGTCGGGGGTACGGAGCAGAGGGAACAGGGTGGAATTGTAACGCGGTAGACAGGAGCTGAGAAAAATATGAGGTGAGAATGGGAATTCAAGGCGAGGACTAGAGGCCTACATAACGATAGTGGTGCTATTGACAACGACAGGCAGGCCGCCGAGTGTGAACGCATGTCGCCGGCAAGGGTGTCAGGTGTCAGTGAGAGCCCTTGGGGACGGTGGCAAAGAATATGAACCGGAAGCGTTACAAAAATGCAGTGAGGCGCAGCAATTGGTCGATATATGGCTGGAAACAAACGGGGCGGGCGGTTTCTGGCGACGAGGTGAAGGACGGAGCCAAGGAGCGGAATTTACCGCTGCTTCGAAGTTCGGTATCAACGCCGATCCAACGGTGGGCGTGGGAGAGATACATGAAAGATGATGCAGGGATGGAGGATGGACAGCTCTGGGAGTGAGTTTGAGACCTCAATTTGGAAAGCTGTACACCCAATTTCTATGATTTTGCCGCTCTCAGATCGGAAATTGATTTTTGACGACGGTATATGCACTCTCACTATCAATGAGAGCATATATATAGCACTGGGGGATGTGAAATAGCTCCTAGAGTCAGCCTTGCAGATGCTGAGACTTTGTGACATTGGCGGCAGTGGGGAAGTGCAGCGCTCCACCGCCCATGAATATAATGACTGTAAGTAGCGGGCTCCATACAATATCAAGTCCTGTAGAGGACTGGAATGTACGTACGCAGTCAACTCACGCACAGCGTGCACACTGTTTGCGGTCAGATCTAAGGGAGGGCACTTCTCTCCAGTGTCCATGATCTACGCTGAGGACATGTAATGGGCTCAAAAGCTTCCGAGAAGGACGGCAAACGGATGTCTACATTTAATCCGTGCCTATACGCCCGTGATGGCGCGGAACTGCGCTGTCGCGCTTCCCGCGGTGGTCCGGAGTTAGCCGGTACACCAGGACAACACGCCTCTCAGTAAACTCCAACCGCGCCGTCACATGGTATCAACGCCACAAGAGCATAGTATATTACTTAAATAGCAATACTGAGTAGTATTCCACTCGCAGAGCGCGATGGAGGCAGCGTAAATGCGCATTCCAGTCGAAACATCCACTTCGTCAGAATGCGCCCCTTCACCTGTAGATCCCATTCACCGGGCTTCTCTGGCCGTTATCAGGGTTTGATGGAAGACCAGAAGCGTGCCGTACAGCCCGCAGAAGAGCGCAGAAGACTTGGGAGAACATACCTCCCCTGTCCTCCTGGAGAGCTACACCCCCACATGGGACCCTATACACCCTCGGAAGCAATGGATTACGTAATACATAGACCTCTCAGTAGGTGTGAGGACCGGAAAATTGAGCGGGACACGCTCGGCGGCGAGGAGACGTCGGATCGGCAGCCGAGAGAACACCGTGGCCACGTCGTTCTCGCCCCGCTCCCCTTCCTGATGCACACCACACATGACTCAGAGAGTAATTCAAACGAGCGTGGCACGTGTCGTACGCCGATTTGCGCTCGGCACGCCGGTGAGGAGCCCGCGAGAGGCTATAAAAGCCCCAGCCTGAGCGACGGGTTCGACATCACCAGCCTTCCCTCCCTCCTTTCTCCCACCCCGACTCACTTTCCTCGCTCTCTACTACGTCCCTGCACATACGTTTGCGCTCGACCTCGCCGTCTTCCTCGTCGTGCGCTCTGTCATCCGTCGTCGGCTACCCTCCGTCACTGTCGTCGGGTCGCTTCATTTGGGTCTCGTCACCGGCGCTAGCGTCTTCACCTCGCTTTCCGAAACTACTATGTCTGCGTACTCGGTTACTCGACGCAAATCCAGAACCCGAACATCTTCAACACCGGCGCATACGACGGTCGCAACAATCTATCCCCGTATGTCGTTTCTTCCGTTCTACGCTGACACCGCTGCAGATAGCACGACGGTCGCAAGACCTCTGTTGGGTATGTTAATATATTCCTATTCGCAGTTCGCTGACAGTGACCGTTGTGCAAACTGGGACGATGCAGACGATAATTCTGCTTCTAACAACTCCACACCAGCCTTCGACGACCCTCACATGCAATCGTTGCTGTCCAGGTACGTCATTTCTTCCTATTCACACTCCTGTTCATGCTTGTTGACCGCAATTATCGAGTAGGCTGCAACGGCGCACACGACGGGCGCAAGAACCTCTATCTCATAAGGTAACGTGATTTTCTCGCGCCAACGCATGCAGTGCTCAGGCACGCGCTGATCTGACTATCATACGCTGAGCAGCACGTTGGGCCAAACGATGAATCTATTGCCTACCGAGTACGTACTACGTACACCCGCGACATTGACTTGGGTTCTCACACCTCCGCGCAGTCCTCGTCCGACCGAGCCGGTACGTTCCCTTCATCGTTCGCGCGGATTTGACGTCGGCGAGGGAGCTGTATTGCTGCATCGAGCGATGCGCGAGATTGCGTTTCGCGCGTCGACGCTCAAGCAGCGTAGTCTGCTTACTCGTCGTCCAAGCGACGGCAAGGTCGTAGCGAGCGTCGACGCTCGGATGTGCGCACGCGGGAAGTCTAGCGAGCGCGAGGATGCAATGAGTCTACAAGTGACAATTGAGTTAGCACTCGAGCCGCGACGCAACGAGAACACGCACCTATCTGGATAGGGGCGTAATGCGCGGCCGTCCGTAATCTGGGTGCATAAGCTGGACCTTTGACGCGAGACGAGTCTCCGAGTCGTCTGCCACAGCCCACTTACGGCGCGTCAGTAGCGCACGGATAAACGAATACCGCAAATGAAGCACTCACGATCGTAGGCGTCCACAATCTTGAGCGCCGCGTAGGAAGTTCTGCAAGTGTAAACGAACGTCAGCGGGCGCTGACGTTCGCGCCGGTCTGTATACTCACGCTCGTGTCGCCGATCCTTGACGCACGGGACAGGCGTCGAGTATCGGTTGAGGAGTGCGGGGTGCGATGTGGGAATATCTCGGGCAGGACGAATCGAACGCCCTCGGGCGCGCGCATAGCGACCGTAGAGCGCTCTACGAGTGCTACGGCACTCGCAGGACCGTTGCAGCGCGAGTCGGCGGCTCGGTGTTGACGGGGTGCCAGACGACGAAGCCGAGGTTGAATCTCGACCGTAACAACACGGACGGACTTGGCACTTGTGGTACGCATCGTCCAATACATCTAGAACGTCTTGGATGTGTCGCTGATGTCGGACGCGGCGCAGGGGAGGCTGCGCGACGCGAGGATGGTCCGTCCGCGGAAACCCGGAAAGACCTGGAAGCGGGCAATGCGGCGAGTATCGCGGCGGATACGAGGGTATATGATGCTTACAATTGGTAATAGACCGGTGCGGGGATCTCAAAGCAACCGCCAAGACGGGTGCAACTCCTTACGGCGCGGTACCGAACTCGACGCGGCTCGCCCAGATCGAAAGGGCGCGGGTCGTCGCAACTGGATCTGGTTGGTGGATCGCACGGGAGTCGGGAGCGCAGGCCCTTCGAGCAGGGTTGGTGTTGACGGCGACGTGGGATGACCGGGAGTGAGCGACACCGCGACTCGATTTCCGCGGCGAATACGAAAGGTGCGCCTTCGCTACTTCGCGCGAGGAATACGTATGGTGGGTCGTCTCGAAATATGGCCTCGGTTGCGGCGGTGCTTGACTTCATGCTCAGGGTGAAGACGCGGTTGCCGACGAGCACGACACGACCAACTCGGCGAGAACACCTCCGGGCGCGTTCAGATTCGCGGTACGTACGTCTTAATGCGGTTGGAGTGCGCCGGTGACGTTGCTGACGTTGAATCCAGACTGTACAGATCTGGGCGACTCGGTGTGCTCGGGGAGGACAAGGTCACGATCTCGACGAGGGCATTGCGAATCGCGTTCAAACGTGCGGTGAGTACATTGGAGTACGTTTAGGACGTGCAGAGCGCGTTGTTGACGTCGAACGAGGGCGGACGAGATGTGAGCGACTCGGGATGCTCGGGAGGCGAAGTCGCGTCCGGGAGCGCGTAGACGCTCAGGACGCGAGATACGGGCACGGAGGTGGTCAACGCGGGTGGGAGGTACGTTTTGACGCTGAGGATGTGACCCAAGCTGACGATCGTGTCGCCTTATGAGGAGAGCGAGTCGGGATGCTCGGAACGGGAAAACGCGTCTGGAGCGCGGACACGTCGAGGACGCGATGACGAAGGTCGCGCCGTAGTTATGAGTGGTATCTAGAGCGTCTAGAAGTTGTCGACGCCGTTGGAACTGACACGCTTCGTTCCGCAGACGGCGGGACAGCCAGCCAGCGCGACGTCACGATCTCGGCGAGGAGAACGCAGATCCAGTCGAGACTTGAGGTGCGTACTGCAGTATGACATAAGAGCTCGTAAGACGCGCGTTGGAAGTCGTATACGGCGTCGGGAAGTGGGTGTGACGACGGCGCTCGTTGCATGAGGGAAACCGAATGCCGAGCCCAGATCTGGAAACAGACGGATTCGTGAGCAACGCGCTCTGTATACGCGCGGTATCAGCTCACCTTTAAAGCCGTCATGCGTCCCTGACGCGCTCTGTGCAGTGCAGAACTCGTTCGGCATACCGACGTCGCCCAACCGAAATCGCCATATCTCGCCCGAGCCGAAAGCGCGTAGCAAGCCACTTGGCGTCGTGCCTACTGACTCTGTTGCGAGCGCGTAACGCGAGTTTGACGCCCGGAAGAGAAAGTCCAGGTTGGAGAAACGCGCGAAAATGGCCACCGAGTGTGACCAATGGCGCCGGTTCTCGACGGTGACCAAGCAGTGCAGAACGGCGTCTGGCGACTCGTGAGAAGAATGCGGTCAGAATGTAGAAATGGCGCTGGTAAGCGGTTGGTGGTGACTGGGCGCGGCATGAGTGTTGGATCGCGGGAACGCCGCGTCCGATCTCAACGAGTACGAGATGTGCTCGGCTGCAACTCGGCGCGTGGAGCGAGTGATGTCCTAAGCGCTCGCATAGAGAGTTTCAAGCGCGTAGGACGAGGACTGCGGGCTGGATGCCATGCTCGTCGCCGACGGCGCCGAAAGCGCGCAGTCGAGCGACGTCCATGGATATTGAGCAGGTCGCCGTCAGACTCGGGACGCAGAGCGCTGATAGCGTCATGTGCGTCTAGGCGAAGTCGTAGACGCCAGCGACGAGCGGCGCGCGCGGGACGAGCTGGTGCGCGTTCGACTGGGCGATATGTGAGTGCGCAATTTGGGCGCGCATGCGATATCTGAAGTACAGCGTCGAGGCTGTGTTAGACGACGTTCAAGGGGACAAGGAAGAGCAGACGACGCGCTTCGCGCGTCGTCGTGAGATAATGGGAGAGCGAAGGCCCCTTTGAGCTCCGCGTTCCTGCTCTAACACTTGGACCTCAACCCATGCCCTCCTACGACATCCCGTAACGCGCTCACACTGGTCACCCGACGCACGATATCCGCCAGGCCCAGATGGCCTCCCTCCTTTCCAGATCCCTCCAGAACAACAACGTCTACAGCACAGAGGGCTTCAGATTTCCGTTCGCCCATGCAAGCAGACCAGGTCCAGCCTAACGTCGAGCCCACCTACAAGACCGTGGCCGACTACGAATTCGCGCAACGCCGCCGCGTGCCCACAGTCCCTGGCGTCTGTGCGCGCCAGGTGCTCGAGAGTCCCGTCGACGCGTGGGACCTCCAGGACATTCTACGTCGAGCTGCGAGCAATTCTTGACTCGTGCTTCCGAGCCTGCCGAACTTCCCCTCGCCGCGTAGAACAACGCGAATTGGTCTCGTCGCCCTCTACCCAAGACTCCCGTCGACGGCCCCGTTTCTGTGCTCTGCGGCGCCACTCTCGCTTGTTCGGCCTTCTTGCGGCTTTGGTATCTCTGTTCCCAGCGTCCGACGAAAGCGCCCCCGTGTACGACTACTTCCATCACGACGCTCTGGAGCTGCCGCTCACCCCGACCACCTCGGCATACTCGGAGCACCAACAGGCCTCCAACGCGTGCATCATTCGTGTGTCAGGTGCCGACCTGAACGACGCGGACCTCTCGCGTCTCGCGCAGATTATCCACCTCCTCGTCCAGCGCTCTCCGCTTGTCCTCCGTGCGGCCTTTGCGGCTTGCGAGCCTCTTGCCGACGGGGAGCCTCTCGGATCGTTCATTCCCAGCGACCGCGACATCAGCGTCAAGCTGCTCTTCATGCCCAACACCGGCGTCGACAACTTCACCAACGCGAGCGAGATCTTCCACCACCTCGGCGGATGCATCCTCGTCAAGGGCCTGCACGACTACGTCCTTGACGAGGGTGACGAGCCTTTCGTCGAGCAGCCGCTGCAGTACGCCGCCCCGCAGCACACGCACGCTCCCCGCCGTGCGCGCCAGCGGCGCTGGCGCGGACTGATGCAGGACGGGATCGTGCCCCCGGACGTGCCGATGCTCGGCCACATCTTCGAGCAGCGTGTACGCGAGAGCGCCCAGCCCGTCGACCGCTTCGCCATGCAGCTCCGCAACGAGTACGGCGTCGACGTCGCTGCCCTCGCGCGCTAAGCGTCACAACTTCGATATCGACCACGTCCCCTGTCGATCCCACATGCCATGCGCACCCCACGCCTCCACCCGACCCGCCGCGAGCCGCATAGATGGCCGCGCGCGTCATCCACTCGTTTACCCCGTCCATCCGTCTGTCTGATCTCGTCCTGTCATCTATACACACATTTTTACCTAGCTAATCCCCCTCGTGCATTCATGACCTTCCCCTGTGTACCACCATCGCTATCGCAAGTAGACGTCCGTGCTTCGGGATCGTCTCGCTCCAGTTGTACCATCAGCGTTTTCCCTCCATCCTTTACACCATTCTGACCTGTATGCATTTGCCGTCGCGTGTCCTCCCTCTGGTTTTTAGCCATAGCTTGTCTCGTTGGGATTCTCTTACCCCTTTCTCTCGCTGTCTCTCCCACTCCCGCCCTGCCGAGTAGGACAATAGAAAAAAGCTGCTGCGATTGGTTTCCTGATGTTGCAGGTCACGGTTGCAAGCGGACCCTCAATGGCGAACATTCTCGTTGCTCGTCAAACTACACAACGGTAACTGGCTAATATGCGAGGCAACGTGATGACTTGAACGATTGGGATGACAGTCGATTTTAAGGATGTAGGGATATTCAACAGCGGCAGGAGAGTGGGCGGGTCCTACTGGCGCATCACGAGGGCACGGCGGCATCATCGAGTTCAGCAGCGAGGATGAGGCGGCTAACGGGGTCGATCTCGCAGTGGTTTCTGTACTCGACCGCGGTGATACGCACCGGCGCGCCAGGCTGACCCTCAATGCTGGCCATTCGACGATTGCGCAACACGCGGGCGAGCAGCGGTATGTTCTTCATGTCGCGAGCTATGCCGTCCACAACGATAGTGCGTAGATTCGGGCACAGCCATGTGCCCTCGCCGGGGAGCGGGAACGCAAGCGCATCGAGGAACTCGGGGTCCGGCTCGTACCACTGAATCACCAATGTCGTGAGACGTGTCAGCGGCCGCATGGCGAGAGCAGACTCTGCAGAAAGAACGGAGCTCACGAGCTCGAGCTGCGCGATGTCCTTGCAGGTGTCTGCAATGAAGGAGGCGCAACACGAAATGTCCCCGTCCATGTCGGAGAAAATGGCGAGTTTGGGCGCGATGATATAGCCTGTCCAATGCGCGAAGAGGTCTTCAGAAACGCCAGCGCCTCCGAGCGTGTGGAGGACGGGAAATGTGACGGGATTTTGTGGCTGGGCGTCGGTGCTGAGTGTTGGCGGCAAGATAGCGATTCGAACTTCCTCGAGCGTTGACGCACATTCCGTCAGCAGACGCCAAATCGTCGAGGCAGGCATGTTGTCCTGGGTCGTGAGCTCAAGGCGGGTGAGCACGCTCTGGTGCATGGGCTGCGCACGCGTCCACATCACGTTGCCAACGGTACTGACGAAGTGCCGGAGCCGCCGGCGGTCGGGGAAGTACTCTGGATACGCAGCTTCGTTCTCCCAAGTAAGCGCGAAATTCGATTGAGAGAGGAAGATGCTCTCGAGCTGCGGTGTTGAAAGGTAGAACATCCTCCACAAGGCGACCGTGTCGTCGTGACCGACGTTCGGCCCGCAAAAGATCAGGCGGCGCCAGCGGTGATGCTCGTTCGCCAACAGTTGCAGAATGTCGTAGTGCTTCTGCGTTATTTTGCCGTCCCAGCCCCAGTAGATGACGATATCGAGAGGGGCATTCTTGGATCGACCTATGAGCATTTTGAAATAGCGTATGAGCTCGTCGGGGTCATAAAGCTTGGTGGCCGCCGACTGCCAGTCTGACGAGCAGACTTGCGGTACGGTAATGTAGTTCCATATGGAAGGGGTGTCCAGAGCAACTTGGCGCCACGTTCTGCATACTAATGCAAGATCGAATGGACTGTTTTCTCGCACGTCGTCGATCTCGTCGTTGCCGTCCAGCGCCCACTCTCTGTCGTCACCCCGCACAACGGCTTCGAAAATTCTGCGTAACAGTTCAACAGGCAGCCCAGCAATGGAGCGTGACATGATGTCCTGCT
Organism: Exidia glandulosa HHB12029; assembly: GCA_001632375.1. Classification (NCBI taxonomy): domain Eukaryota; kingdom Fungi; phylum Basidiomycota; class Agaricomycetes; order Auriculariales; family Exidiaceae; genus Exidia; species Exidia glandulosa. The sequence continues at coordinate 21,106 of KV426177.1, read as the reverse complement.
GGGCAGCTGAAATAGATGACGCCACGCGAGCATAGACTTCCTCCACCCGGTGGAGTTCGGCTGTGGTGTGGTCGAGGACCTGGCGAGCAGCCTCGAACGCGACTGACGCATCGGAGCGCTCGATGCGCAAGCGGGTACGTTGGGTCTCGAGCTCGCGCAGAAGCACCTTCTGCTCTGTCACGTTTCGGATTGCAGCATTGGTACTGGATGGCATGAACGTGGACAAGATGTTCGACCGGAGAATAAATTTCGCGTTCGAGCAAAATCCCCAATCGTATGTCACTCAGTCTTGAAAATAGTCGATCTTAGCTAGATTATTTCTATGATCAGACACATAAGAGGGAACGATCGAGACCTCGGGTTACAACCGCTTCATATCCTGTTTGAGTCATCAAGGTCACCCAGGCTTAGGGAGGAACTCGCGAGCTCGCGTCGATAGTCATGGCTGTGATGCCCACAACACAAGCCTGCGAGTCTGGTCTTTGTAGCGGTCGTCAGAGGACATTGCGGATTGTGGGATGAACGCGCTGCCCGTGCGTGTGTCTTGTCACGATGTCCCGGCGTCACCCTCCAGTTCAGCAGCGAGGAGGAGGCGGCTAACGGGGTCTATCTTGCAGTACTTTTCGCATTCGACCGCGGAAATGCGTGCCGGTGCGCCAGGGCGCCCCTCGACGCTGGCTAGCCGACGGTTACGCAGCACCTGGGCGAGCAGCGGTATATTCGTCGCCGTCGCGTCCTTCTGGAAGCCGTATAGGACTATGGTGCTCAGCATCGGGCACATCCACGAGCCCTCGATGTCACCGGGAAGTGGGTCTACGAACGACGCGAGGAAGTCGGCGTCGAGTGGAGACCACTCCATGACCATGGTCGTCAGCCGCGTGAGCGGACGGAGCGTGAACGCGGCCTCTTCAGACAGTAAGCAATCGCGCAGCTCGAGCCTGGCGATGTCCTTGCAGGTGAAAGCGACGAAGTCGCGAGCGATGGAGATGTCGCCATCCTCGAACAAGAACGTTTGCAACCGCGGGGCGATCATGCAGCCTGCCCAGTGGGCGAAGACGCCCTCGGGGCTCCCGCAACCGGAAAGGGTGTGGAGTGCCGGAAAAGTCGTGGGAGCGCGCGGCGGAGCATCCAGATCTGAGTCTTGTGTGGCAGATATCCGAATGACCTGAAGGGTCGGTGCGCACTCTTCGAGCAAGCGCCAGACTATCGAGATAGGCATATCACCATCGATAGTGAGCTCGAGGCGGATGAGCACACTCGGGTGCGTAGGCTGTGGTCGGATCCACATCGCGTTGTTAGTGGCACTGACAAAGTGGCGGAGCCGCCGGCGGTCCGGGAAGTATGCTGGAGACGAGGCGTCGTTCGTACCGTGGATCTTCACGTCTTGAACATATACGCTCTCCAGCTGCGGTTTTGGGAGGTATAACAACCTCCATATGGGGTCGTTGGAACCTGGCGGGAGGGTGGCAGGTGCAATGACGATTAGACACCGCCATCGTCGGTGCTCGCCCGCGAGCAGCTGCAGCACTTCGTGGTGCTGCGGTGTGAATTTGCCTTCAAAGCACCACCAGACGGAGATGTCGAGGGGCTCCTTCTTGGAACGTCGTACGAGCAGTTTAAGATAGGATATGACCTTATCTGGCTGAACAGGCTTGTCCTGCTTCTGCCATTCCTGCAAGGACAGCTGTGGCACGACAAGGTAGTTCCAGATCGAAGGCGTATCCAGTGCAACTCTTCGCCATGTCCTGCAGACCGACGCAAGGTCGAAAGGGCTTTCCTGCCGTACGTCGTCAATGTCGTCGTCGCCGCCGTCCAACTTCCATTCTCCGCTGCCGGCGAAGACGACCTCCTCGAAAATTGCCCGCAACAGCTCGACAGGCAGGGTAGCGAGCGAGCGTGCCATGATATCCTGCTGTTCCGCAGAAATGGACGATGTCAAGCGGTCACAGACTTCCTCGACGCGCTTGAGTTCAGCTCTGGCCCGGTCGAGGGCCAGCTGAGCAGCCTCTAAGGCGATTGACGCATTGGAACGCTCGATGCGCAATCGGCTGCGTTCAGTCTTGAAGTTGTGAAGAAGTGCCTTCTGCTCAGTCACGCGCCGGATTGCAGCGTTGGTACCGAACGACATGAGCGTGAAGAAGAGAGCGGCGTCGACCGGAGAACGAATTCGTGTTACGGCGAAAATTCTCGATGTTCGCAGCAACAGTAAATCTTAGCTGGTCTACTTCTACGCTCACATGCAAGAGTACAACGAACGACATCTATATCAAACTAAAATTGCTTCAACTCCTCCTGGATCATCAGCGCCACCCAGGAAGGAAAGTCGCAGACATCGACAGTCACAGCTCTGATGGCCGCGACGCTAGCCTTAGGAGTAATTGCAGCCTCTCGCCTGGCCCGAATGAGACGCACAAGGGCATCGCTCTCAAGCGGCATCGTATTCACTCCGAATAGCTCGACGCGCTCCAGGGAGGCCATAATCCAGGGATAACGATTGTTGGGCGATACATCCGCGTCTGACAACGCGGCCATGAACGACGCCTCGAATCTACCGTCTACAAGACGAAGAGTGCGCACGGCATCGAGAGATCGCAGTGCCACGGCGTCTTCGCCGCTCCAGGTCGATTCCGTCAGAGTGAGGCTTTTAACACTGCGACAACTAGCCTGTAGAAAGTCTTGTATGATTCGCAAGGCGCCCGCGCCCTCTAGAGAGAGGATATCCAGACATGGCATCGTCATGAAGCCAGCCCAACCAGGGAGGAACCCGGCTGAGTCGGAGACTAGAAGTTTGCGCAGTTTCGGAAAAGTGACACCGTGGGCTGGCGGCACATCCTCGACTTGGAGGTTGTCATGTATCCTCTTGTGTTGTCGAAGGTTGAGTTCGACCAGTGTGGCCGCCGACTCGACGAGCATTGCCCACACAATCGAGGCAGGGAGATCCCGAACGCAGACATCGAGCGTTGTGAGCTGTGTTGTGGAAGGATGAAGCGCGTTATAAACGATGTTGACGGTTTCGGTCCGGAATCTTTGCAGCCGAGTGCGCACAGGAAGGTATTGCGGATACGAGTCGTCGTCCCAAGGAACGACCATCATCCACGGCGCTTCGAGATAGACCTCTTCCAGTAGAGGCATGGAAAGTCGAAAGATGTCGAATACACTGGCGGAGACCTTATCGGTGTCAGGTATCCGGATCGTGACGCGCCGCCATCTAGCGTAGTGTTGTTCGAGCAGCTGGAAAACGTCCTTGTGGCTTTTGGTGTACTCGGTATCGTCATGCATATCCACAATGACGTCCAGTGGTGCACAGCCCGAGAGCAACAAGGAACGGCGGAGTCGAGCGAACTGCGCCTGTTTCCAATGCTCGTTCTCGCCGTCCATCGAGGGCATAGCAATGTACGTCCATATCGCCTGGCACTCGAGCGCAAGTTTGCGCCAGCCCCGACTCACGGCGGAAAGTACGAACGGAGCTGCCGCACGCTCCATGTCACACTCGCCATGAATAAACAGAGAGTCGGGGTCCGCGTCGTGTGCAACCGCGATGAACACGGCGCGCAGAAGCTCCAGTGGTAACCTGACCATCGCGTACGAGTTGATGGCCCGGATATCATCCTCCATAGAAGCAGCGATGTGACGGCGCTGTTCGAGGACTTGGTCGCGTGCCGCCGTGACGTCGTCGAGCTCGCGCCGGGCCGCGTCAAAGGCTGCCTGTGCGTTGACCTGCGCCAGCTCTAGTTCGCACGCCTGTTCATCTAAGATACCAAGCGCTGCCTTCTGCGAGCGTACGCGGTCGGCCGCGAGGCGAAGACGCGTTGAGCTCATCGGTTACGTGGAAGCGGGTGGAACTGAGGGGCACGCGGCGGAGATTCAACTCGCGTTGTTCGATTTTCCGTCAGAAGTCATATATATGTTCTCATCAGCCCTTCTGCACATGCTTAGTCGGTATATTTATCAATTCATCAAACGGGCAAGCTAGTTGAGTCTATCTCAGCTACGACCTTGCCGATATTCTGGTTTGCCTCTAACTCGCGAGTGGCGTCCTGGATCTGTGCCCATGGGTACGTCTAAGCGTTCATCAATTAATTGGCTACCATAGACATCCCTGCAACTCACTGCATGTATGTACGCCTTGAGCTTCCCAGGGCCGTCGACTCCGGATATTTCGGGCAGAACCTCGCGTGCGAAGCGCTCTATGAGCGCCGTCTGATAGTCCTCAGATCGTGCGCGTAATGTCGATCCCTCGAGCCGCAGTCGCTTGTAAAGGAATGGCTGAAGGGAGAACTTCTCCACAGTTGCCCCTGCTAAGGGTTTAGACGGCGAAATTCATCTAAGGGTGACACGTACCGCTTAGTAGGGCGAGAAGTACCATGCGACCGTCGACAGCGAGCGATGCGATGTTCTTCTCCCAGTGACTCTTGCCGACAAAGTCCACCAGCACGTCAACACCATGGCCATCAGTAACGCGAGCTATCTCCTCCGCGAAGTCGGCCGTCTTGTAGTTGACGGTATGTGTGGGCGCCATCGGCATACGACGTAGCCAAGCAAGTTTATCATCTGTCGACGCCGTGGTCGTTACCGTCTTCCTACGGAACTCCATAAGCTCGTTGCGCGTGAATGCAGGAGCTGATAACGTACGCGCCAAGGAATCGAGCCAGCTGGTTTGCAGCTACACCAACGCCAGAAGCTCCGGTGTGAACCAAGACGTGTTCGTCGCGTTTTATGCTGCAGCTTACGGCCAACGCGCCAAACGCTGTAGAGATTGAGAGTCGAATTGAGATGGGCGGAGAACGGAACTCGCCTGTTAACCAAGCCTCAGGAACACTGGCTGCCTCGTTCCATGATAGCTGAGAGGGTTTCGGTAGGACGTGAGTTTGGGGTACGGCGATGTACTCCGCATATGCTCCCTGTCCTCGCAAGAATCAGAACCGTCATACTATGCGCAAGACGACGTACACCAGCAGCGATACCCATCACCTCATCACCTTCTTTCCACTTGCTTGCCGTCGTACCAGTTTGCGCGACGGTGCCGCTGAACTCTACGCCAAGAATTTCCGACGCATGTTTCGGTACGGGATACTTCCCTTCGCGAACACGACTTCAGCACGCGCCAATTGCGCGTTGTATTGGCCTAAGCTGACCCATGCGCTGGAATATATCCATTCTATTCAGCCCAAAGGATTTCACCTGCGCGAGCTGAGCGACGGCCAACGAGACAACTGAGCGGCACCATACCTTGACTAGGACGTGGTGGGCCGCCGGTGTCGGGCGCGGCGCCGTGCCTAGTATAAGGTTTTCTACTGGGCCCTTCCCGCCGTTGACCAGAATGGCGCGCATCGACATGGTGGTTGCCGGAAAGGTGTGACGCGCGAGCCGCCACGTGCGGCCCGCAGCCTATCGCGTTTCTGACAATGCCGGCTCAGATCCCGAAAGGCGAATACTAGAAATATCTTCTCTGGTCATACACTGAAGAGTTCTAATCAATAGGTCCGGTATATTCTGATTCAAGCAGATGCGCAGAAACTGAGTAACGTTCCGGATGAGACTGTGGCGCACGATGACGTCCGTGGCTTCAGTTTGTGGCCGTTTGGCATCTGCTCTGTCTTCTCGCCGCCATACACTCGCACGTGCCGGAAGCGCGACCTTTCTTTTGTTACGGAAGCCAAAGCTACAGATGCTGCTCGTATGTAGTCTCAGCTCCATCTATGCTTCTTTCTGAACTAACCAAAGATCTAGTCCGTCGCAGAAACTCCCATGCTCCGTCTTCCGATCGAGATCATCCTTGAAATCTTCGAAATAGCAGCTCTCACTCGTCCCGATACGTGCAACACACTTATGCTGGTGTCGCATGCCGCGTACGCCGTAGTAGAACCCTTCGCCTACAACGCGCGAGTCCTTCGAACGCCAGCCGACGTCCGCGTATTCGAATCGTTCATGGGCCGATGTCCCGCCCCCATTCTTGCGTTGCACATCAAGGCGATTGCAATCGACCTCGCTATGCCAGGGCTCTGGACGCAGCTGTTACTCGCCCATTTACCAGGCCTCCAGCATCTCGCCGTTACATCTGCCATCGACCTACCAGGCAACCACTCCGTCAACTCTCTGCGTACTCTCGATGTCCTTTACCGCGACGATGATGCGTGGAACCCAGAGCGACAACCATGTCCCCAAGCACTCCAGTGCTTTACGAACCTCACGCACCTACGCATTGGTCAGCTTCCCACGCAGAGCTCGTCGCTACTCATCGAAGATCCTACTGTGCTGCCCTCATTGACGCACCTCGCTTTTGCGACTCTTCCACCGGGATCTCACGTGCATGCCCTCGTGCATTTGCGCCACGCATGCTTGCGTATATTAGCACCAGAAACTCGACCCAAGTTACAGCTACTGGTCGCCTGCGGCGCACAGTCTGTGCTCGCCCGCAGACCCACCATTTCCCTTGCATCAATCGAAAACGACAGATTCGTGCTCCTCGCTGAATCAGAGCATGACTCAGAGGAGAGCCGACTACACGACTGGGTTGAGCGCACCCGCAACATCGGCACAGGCGATAAGGGATTCTGGAATAACGCGGAGATGCATGGGAGGTTGCAGATGGCACGGCGGGCGTTAACAGCTTATATGTCGCTCACGACGTGACGACGACCTGTCCGGGCGTGTGCCAAGAACGTTGTCCACTGTAATATGTCTTCATTGTGTGGCAAAGACCGACCGGTTTCCCGCAGCGGCATAATACAATAGTATGCTCCCTCGGCGTTGTCGAAAGAACCCGTGCAATAAGTATAACCATACTGAGGTTGTTCGCCGATAGATCCGTGTTCACGGGCCGCGGGCGGAATTTTCCGCTGCTGCCGCTGCCTTTCTTTTTCAGTGTTGGCTCTAAGGGTTAAGCCTTAAGTCCGATTAAGCCTTATTAAGCCCTTAAGGGTTAAGCCTTAACTACCACCGTGAAATCCTAAGGACCCTTAATAAGCCTTAACTCCCGGAAGTATCCTAACTTCCGCAGGGATCATACTACCATCATACCGTCTTTAAGTGACGCAGAACATTAGGGGTTATATTTGAGGTTTGTGTAGGTGCCTCTCTGTTGGAGTCAATGTAGAAATTTGATCCCGGACTGGTGGATATGCTTCCGACATTCGCGATTAGGCTCCGCTTTCCCATATGAGGGATGTAACTACGCTCTCATTGACATCCTACTGGTTAACGGATAGAAGATTTACTCTGTATAGCCTTCTCACCCCATGGGACTCACAAATGAAACACACTTCTTCCCAGACTCGCTCTGCGGATTAAGGCTTAAAAGTAACCCTTAACTAAGGCTTAAACATTAATTAAGGCTTAGGCGGTTTTGCCACCCTTATTAAGGGCTTAAGAGCCAACACTGTTCTTTTTGACTCGGAGCTCATCGCTCAACTATGGTCATGCATAGCGCCGCGGTGCGCGGCACGGCACCTGCTCAATCCAATCTGGGCGTGTAAGAGTTCTTGCCCGCCCTTCACACCACCATGACCGGCGCAGGACACTGACTGCTCGTTATTTTTGCACCATATGTTCTCCCGCATGACAACCTGCAGGGCGCGCACCCGCGCCTTGAGGGGCTCTTTTCTGAGGGTCTGCATTTGCGATTCTGTTACCGCGCTTACCAGGACGACGGCGGGAACCTATCGTTTTTTTTTTGCCCACGATGGTAAGCACGACGGTCTGCGGAACTCCCAGTCTCGGTACAGCGTACGCGCTTGCTTCAGCGTTACAGTATTTTCGTGCTATTACAGCTCGTGTACTATATCGCCGATGCTCGTCCTTCGGTGTGCTAAGCTCGAGTATGACAACCAGATCTTCCTCCGTACTTCAACGACCCAACTTCTGGACATGACTTCTCTCTGCGCTATTACTAGGCCGCTCCCGTTGCTTGGCCTCATGCGCCTCTGAGGCAACGTTACATACAGCGGCGCTACTGTACAATGCTGGGTGCTGCAGATCGCGTTGCGGAGATGCGGAAATGCGGGTTCGTGTCGAGTCAGCGGAAGAAGATTCGCGACATAACGCTGGTGAAGTGGATGAAGTGGCTCGTTACGCTCGCGTCTAACTGTCTCATTTCAAACCTCTGCCGGCAGGACGCGTGTTCGCGGATGGAAGCAACCTGTCAGGAGGGAAGTTCTCCGAGGCGCTGCAGTGAGAGCTTTATGTTCTCCGCGGTGGTCTTTCCCGCGTGGACCCGGGCCAACTTTACCCTCTCGCATCCACGTTGTTCGATGAGCAAAGCACCCAAGCTCTCGAGGAACGCGTTCGTCTCGCAGTCGGCACAGGCAACGTTAACATCTTCCGATCGAAACGGCCCGCGTCGCCTATCATGCGCGCGCTGTTACAAAAGGTACACTATTGCCGACAGATTCGGTTTCTCTGAAGCTCTGACCGCCTCTCCAGCCATCTCAAGTGTAGTCTCGCAGGGACTCAGGCTCCAGACCGCCAGCTTGGAGGGACAGAGGGCCTTCACCCGGACGATGGTCGCTGCGCCCAGTGCGTGGCTGCGAATGAGGTAGCACGGCTTGTGCCCACGACCGTAACTTTCAAGCTGATCCTTCGGATAGGACTGCTCGCCACGGACCCGTAAGAAAGAAGAGCCTCGATCAGCGCTGAAGGCTCAGCTTGCTGCCGAAACGGATGCGCTTGCTATCTCAGTGGATCATCTGGAGAGCCTTCTTGGGATAATCGACGGGCTTCAGCCCTACGACCCGGCCAAGTTGCTCGGCATTCGTTCCTTTATCGCGCAAGTCAAGAACCCAAAGGCTGCCGCCGAGCAGTCTGTACACCATGGGTCAGTGAACCGCTCTGCCGCACGTCCTGCCATTGTCAACAACTGATGCATAACGCAGTCCTGACTCGGTTGTCTCTCTCAACACGTCGACGATTAATGTCACCGACGTACGTGACGTTGTGTGCACGCCCTGCATGTTGCTGATGGATCTACTCCTGAAAAGGTCGCGCAGACCCCCGACAACGCCTTGGGTGCACCGGCGACGACAGCAGCTGGGACGCACACACAGCCTACGCGCACTGGAGCTGTTGCCCTCGACTCTACCTTGACTTCTACCTGGCCGAGCACCGACCTCCATCTGCAATACCCGCCACCAAGTGGCATCCCGATGTACCAGGGAAACAGCGATAGTGTGAACCCTCTTGTGTTGAAGGGGAGCACGGCCCCTGCGTCGGCCTCGCGGGCTGCGAACATCCACCCCGGGGCCGCACGCCGGCCGCACATGCCTTCATTCATGGAAAATGCAACGGTGCCAGGCGGCGGCGGCAACGACGCGTTAACAAGCAGCAACCAGGCCATGGTAGGTGCAAGTAGCCCGCGCGTGAGGCATGTCATAGTTGTTGACCTCTTCGTTTACTATGTAGGCTATCACGCGTACGTCCTCATTCGAGGTGATGTTGTGAGACTGACCGCGTCGAACTGTCCACTGGCAGCCCAATATCCCGCCGATCTCGGCAACATCTTCGCCAATGCGACGACGATCGTGCAACCCCCACCTGCGCCTGGAGGGCCCGCCGACTTGGACGAGTGGTCACAATACAACTTGCTGCTGCTCAGTTTGAGCGGTAATGGCGATGGGACATCCGCTGGTAACGACGGAACTGCCGCGGCATCCTCCTCTGCCGTACGTCATGCCATCTATACAAAGCTTAGGAGACTGAACACTGGAATTGCGGTATAGTCGAATAGGCTTCCGGCGATAGAGGAAGAAGCTTATAGTGCGTCATGCTCACCTTGGGTCGTCCTGGCAAGCAGAGCTGAACTGCGCGTAGTCCCATATATGACGGATCTCGAGTTCTTCGCATATATAACCTACGGCAACGCACCTCCACCTGAAAGCCACGCAGTGACACACGAAGACTTCAACTACTTCGCCCAGGACTATTCCACGTCTGCCTGCCAGTCCGGATCCAGCATGCAGCAGCCCCCGTGCGAGTGAGTTTAATCGGAGTCGGTCTGATTGAACCGGTCCTTGCCACCGAAAGCTGACCTTTGTGTCTTTCGTGTAGGTAGACGCCCCCGAAGCACTCGGATCAGCAGGTGCATTCTGTTCTCAAACTCTCTCGCTCAAGTCTCGGCCTCCCGAACAAGGACGGCCGGGTTGGCCGTGGCTTCGCCTCTCGGATCTGAACCACGAACGTGTAGTAATAGTCAATCCCGGTTGCCGTCGTTGGAGTATGTCTCTCACACGCGCTATCGGGCCTTTTCTCCAAGCGAGGCTTAGGTCGGGTGTAGGGACCCTTGTATCCTTCACTTCGCCTTCGTCTCCACTCCTGATTCCTGTGGCATTTGTCTTCTGTTCCTTCTGATTCCCTTCCGCATCCCGTTCCAAACTTTGTGCCCTGGTCCTTACGATCTTGTGCATTGAAATCCACATCCCCCACTCCTACTTTCTCTACTATTCCAGTCCGTGACGCTTGGATGAACTTCAAATATTGTCAGGCCTGTACCTGGTAATCTTGGACCAGTCTGCACGGATAGACTGACTGTTCAAGCATCGATTCATCTTGCAAAGCTGGTGGACATACATAACGCGCCAAAAAAAGTCACATTGACAGGTGTCGGTCGGTGAACGCTTTCGACTTCCGCCTCGACCCCTTACCTTCGTTCGCGACTGCGCCGATGGCCACAAATACCGGGTCTGCCATCACTGCGCCTGCATTATGGCTATCGAACGAGCTCTGGACGCGCATTCTTGCAGAGCAGCCTCGCTCGTCGCTGGCAGCATTTTCCCGAATATCAAAGGGCTTTTTCCGCATCTGCACAAGGCTCTTGTACTCGGTCGTCATCCTGTACGACTACTCGACGGCCCCTAAACTGCTCGAGGCGCTCTGCAGACAGCCTGCTTTTACGCGTCACGTCCGTATTCTCGCGCTGCGCTGGCCTCCACAAGACGCCGGGACGGATTTCAACAAGTGGGCGCAGATGGTCAAGCATGCCCTAAGCCAGAAGCGCGCACCGAATGTAGAGCGATTGAGCCTTCCGGACATGCCGTCTACGTGTCACTGGATGCTCGCGGGCGTGCGTCTGCCGAAATTGACGCATCTCGAGCTCGGGGCGTACTTGGCGAGCAATGCGAAAGACTTCCTCGGGCAAAACTGCGCGACCATCACGCATTTACACTTAACGCCCGAGCCTCCAAAAGGCTCAGAGACGAAATACCATTCCAAGTTCGACGCGACGGGGTTTCCGCGCATGGCGAAGTTGGAGCGGCTGGCCATCAGCGTACTACCCTTCGCGCCTGATCTGGTGCGCCTACACGCGAAGACTCTGAAGGCGCTTGTGCTGGAGGACTCGGACGAGACGTGGCATTGGAATATCGACCGTGCGCGGCTGTATCGCCAATGCTTCGATGCTCTCGCGGGCGAAGGTCGATTGCTACATATCGCCCTGCGGCATCCTGACGGTCTCGGCTCTATCGCACGCGGCGTTGTTCCTTGTCCCTGGCTCGAGTCTGTCGCGACCGTCACCGTTTACCTTTGCCCGTGGGCCGAGTGCTCCAAAACGTGTCAAGCTGCTCGTCCGATACCAAAGGTGCTGACTCTATCAGTGACAACTGTAGATAGTGAACTCACAGGACTGCAGGACGGGAACCACGCGCGCAACATCTGCAGGTCATTTCCCGGCTCGACGGCGATGCGTTTCTTCTGCGGGACAGCTTCCCATGGTGAACGCATACACGACGAGATGTCTACCATTGTAGGAGCACTTGAGCTTGAACGGGGAAAGAGACCGTCGATGCGACCTATAACTTACGACGACGGCTCGCAAGGCGTCAGCGTATTCTGGCACGCATACGATCGTGATGCGCTGCCCAGTCGACATCCGTTCAATTTTGTTGTTCCTCCCGCTGGTGTCCTATGACACTGACAGGAAAGTACAATCGTACATAGGTAATTGTGCCATGTATAATTCGACTGACTCCTTGAAGTGCTATGAAATGTAACATTTTTGCGATATTGCGAGGATTGACAATTTCGGTCGGTTGAGATAAGTACGCCACGATGACATCACTCAGGGACCAGACCTATAAGATGCTTGCGCTCAAACAACATCGCCTGCTCCTCATCTTCCCACCCCATATCTCGAATCTAAAGAACGATGCCTCTTCTCTCCGCTGTAAAGAACGCGTTCACGCGCGGAACGAACCTCGACGGATACGAGGAGGAATCTGGCGATCAGGTTCGTACGCGTCCACAAACGCCCTCATACCAAGTGCTGAACCTGCACCTGCACTTACAGAAGACAGAGCACACGAAACAAATCGTCGTAGAACATCAGCTCAACGACGATGCGCACGTGCCTGGGACAGCCGCCGCCGCCGAAACGCACCATATCTCTCCCGCCGACGCGCCGTTCCCTCCACAAACGCCCGCGACGGCCGAGGCTGTGGAGACGCGGAAATCATGATCATGAGTACTGTACTTCGGACAAATTGCTTTCGTTGGATCGTCACGCTTTGTGTACACACGGACACGGACGCTCGACTTAGACCTATACGATCTCGACCATAATCTTCCCACTGTTCGCTCCAGCCTCCATCTCGCGCGTAGCAGTCTGTATCTCCGTCCACGGATACACCTGCGTAATATACCTACAAGTCAACACGCCCATCCTGTCAGACCTATGCATGAAGAGGCGCACCTTATGCACGTACGACTTGATCGCTCCATCCCCCTTTTCGCCTGTGATGTGGCCGAGGAGATCGTTGGAGAAACGAGCGATGAGGTCGGTTTGGTATGCGACGGAGCGCGAGCGGAGGGTGGACCCTTGGATTCGGAGGCGTTTGTAGAGGAGGGGGAGGATGTTGAGTTCTGGGATTACTGCGCCTATGGAGGGCCGGATGAGCTCAACGTTTTGGAGAGAGGAAGAAGGGTATTGGGACGTACCGCTCAGTGCGGCGAGGATGACCATCCGCCCATCAAGCGCGAGAGAATTGACGTTCTTCTCCCAATGAGTCTTGCCTACAAAGTCGACCACGACATCTACACCCCGTCCATTCGTCGCGTCTTTAACGACTTGACTGAAATCTGTCGTCTTGTAGTTCGCGGTGTGCGTCGCGCCCAGAGTACGAAGCCATGATAGTTTATCTTCCGTCGATGCCGTGGTGACGATTGCTTTCCTATAGGGGGAGGGTGGGAATTGATGAGTCCGTGCCGCGCAGGAGAACAAGAACGGGACATATACGTACGCGCCGAAGAAGCGTGCGATCTGGTTTGCGGCGACGCCGACGCCAGAAGCGCCTGCGTGGATCAAGACGTTTTCGTCTTTCTTGAGGTCGCAGACGAGGACGAGTGCTTGATAAGCTGTGATGAAGTCAATCTCTGAGTTGCAGCGTCTCCGGGCTATGGGCGTACCTGTGAGAAATGCTTCGGGGATGCTAGCAGCTTCGACCCAGGTGAGATATTCCGGTTTGGGGATGAGATGGGTCTGGGGAGCGGAAACGTATTCTGCGTAGGCCCCCTATGATGTCGGGGATAGATTTTGTTAGCTGGAAGAGGTTGACAGCGGCGAGAGGACGTACGCCGGCGACGAGGCCGAATACTTCGTCCCCTTCTTTCCACTTCGTCGCGCCTTCTCCAAGCTTAGCGACCGTTCCGGAGAACTCGACACCGAGGATTTCGGAGGCGCCGGGAGGGAGAGGGTAGTTGCCTACATGTGAGGGACGTGCGGGTGAGACGCGAAAGCTTCAGAGTGATTCGACTTCCTCACCTTGACGCTGAATGACGTCCATCCTGTTGAGACCAAATGCTTTGACCTATACGCGTACAACGGCGTCTGAGTGCATGTCTGGGCTCTTCACGCTGCTGTACGCACCTTAACGAGGACTTCACCCGTCTTGAGCGTCGGGATGGGCGTCTCGCCGATGTGCAAGTGCTCGATGGGCCCTTTGCCGTCTTTCACGAGGACAGCGCGCATGGTCATGGTGGTCTGGAGGGAAGAGATGACTAATGCGGATGAAGGTGCGAGTCGGCTACTTTCCGGCTGGAGGCAAGATCTTATCTAGTGCCACAGTCTACATCACGTGCTTCGAGGTAGCGCTTGTAATAATGTTGCTTTGTAATATGCGGAACATCGGGGTCCCTTGTATGTATATTCTGTTCTGTAATTAATTTACTGTCCCCACACCGGTTGAGCCAACCCGAGTTGACCCGAGTTGCTCCCACGGACGTAACGGCGGTACCGGAGCTTGCCACTCCTGAACTTGACCTCACGCGCTCATCATCATACTCATACTTCGGGCCAGAGTTCCACCCGAATCTCTCATACTCGCTCTTATAGGGCACTAGAACTCTCCAAGACCCATTCGACATGGCGCAGACGTATTTTCCGACGCGCAAGTTGGCCCTGTCGCCAACGACTGAAAAAGACAGCAGCGCCGCGGGCTTTGCGCCCTCGCACGCTGCAGACATCGTCGCGCACGCCGCGGACGTTCAGGAGGCCTATATCGACCAGAAGAACAGGTGTGACTATTGTTCCCAGAATTCTGCGCCGGCTTGCTCACGTCACGGACCCACCCAGGCTGGTCTCGGCGATAGACGCGACGCGCTCGCTGCTGACGGACATACGCTCGTTCAACAAGGATTCCTGGGTCGTGCGCTACCCGCAGCTCGCCCACAAGCCGTCGTCGCTCGTCCGGAGCATGTCCTTCGTCGACGAGCCCGCCGCAACCCGCGAGGTCGTTCTCACAGCGCCAAAGCACCCGCTCCAGCGCTCCGTCACGCTCGCCAACCTCGCAGAGCACAAGCACATCATCGACGACGCTGACGCCGCGGACGTATCCTCCGAGTTCTCCGTCCTGCGCCTCGACCTCAAGATGGGCCCGGCCGGCGGTCCGGCCGCGCTCGTCTCGCAGCTCGAGAAGGCGTCCATCGCTAACCTCGTCGACGAGCGTGTCCAGGCCTCGATGACCCACATGGACAAACTCCGGAACCGTATTGAGGATACTTCGTCCAAGGTCCTCGTCACCGGTGACCTCAACGCCGGCAAATCCACTCTCGTCAACGCCCTGCTCCGCCGCGACGCCATGCCCGTCGACCAGCAGCCCTGCACGTCGTTGTTCTGCGAGGTGCACGATGCGGCTGAGAACGACGGCGTCGAGGAGGTCCACGTGGTTACCGAAGGCAAGACATATTCCATCAATGACGAGACCACTTTCTCGCGGCGCCCGGTCTCGGACCTCGACAAGATCGTTACCGATTCCGACGTCCACCACTCGCTCAAGGTTTACATTGCGGACTCCCGTCCCCAGGAGCAGTCGCTTCTGCACAACGGCGTCGTCGACATCTCCCTCATTGACGCTCCCGGTCTCAACACCGACAGCCTCAAGACCACCGCGGTCTTTGCCCGTCAGGAGGAAATCGACGTTGTCGTCTTTGTTGTTTCGGCAGAGAACCACTTTACGCTCTCTGCTCAGGACTTCCTCTGGAACGCCAGCAACGAGAAGGCCTATCTCTTCATTGTCGTCAACAAGTACGACCAGATCCGCGACAAGGAGCGGTGCAAGCGCCGCGTGCTCGAGCAGATCAAGAAGCTCAGCCCGCGGACGTGGGATGACGCGGAGGACCTCGTCCATTTCGTCGACTCGTCGGCACCGGAGGGCAGCGAGTCGTTCGGCAAGCTCGAATCTGCGCTGCGCTCCTTTGTGCTCGTCAAGCGCGCGAAGAGCAAGCTTCTGCCGGCGACGACTTACCTGACCAACCTCCTCGGCGACGTTGACCTCCTCGCGAGCGCCAACTCTATCGTTGCAGGAAGCGAGCTGGAGCAGGCGAAGGCTGATCTGGACCGCACGCGCCCCGTTCTGCAGAAGATGCAGGCTGAGCGCGAGCACCTCGAGGACGGCCTCGAGTCCGTCGAGGACGAGCGCACGAACGAGACTGGCTCTCGCACGAAGGCTATTCTCAGCGCTGCGCTCAACCGTATCGCCGAGGGTGACCTCGCCCTGGCGTCGAGCAAGCTGCAGATGCCGTCGTACCCCGGTGTGCTCAATATCTGGGAGTACGTCGCAGACGTCCGCAAGGCGTTGTTGGCGAGCGTCGACCTGGCCGTCAAGCATGCCGAGGACGAGGCGCGCGTTATCACCACTAAGGGCGTCAACGAGGTCGCTGCGCTTGGCGACCGATACCTCCCTGAGGGCGTTGAGCGCTCGAAGCGCGTCTTCATGCCCGAGGCGATGTTCACCCGCCCGGCGAAGAGCGCACCGCGCCGCTCGAGCCTTGCGCGTGCTGCTAACGCGCAGTATGGTCTCGGTCTTGGCCTCGCGAACCGCGCAGACCTCCTTGAGCCGACGTTCGCGGACATCTTCGACGTGCAGCACTACGTCTCCGCGCATTTCGGCGGCGAACACGGCGCGAAGACGGGCAAGGAGGACGACGAGGCTGCATTGGGCGTGCTCAGCCTCGCGAGCGTCGGCGTCGGCGCTATCACCGTCGCGGGCGGCAAAGCCCTCGGCGCACGCGGTCTCGTAGAGGCTGCCGTGCGTATCGGCGACATGCTCGGTAACGAGTCGACGCGCAAGTGGCTCGCGCCCGTTCTGGGCGGCCTCGTCCTCGCCGGCGCAGCGTACCTCGTCCTCGAGCTGCCCACATCCGTCCCGCGCTCTGTAGGCCGCCGCATCCGCTCCGAGCTCGACGCAGACGGCGCACGCTGGGAGAGCGAGCAGCGCGAGCGCGTGATGCGCGAGACGCGCAAGGTGCTGCGTCTGGCGAGCTGGGATCTGCGCGAGCGCTTCCGCGGGGCGATGGAGGAGCGCGGACGCGAGGTCCGCGGGGCGGAGGAGGCGCAGAGTAGGGCCGAGAAGGCGCTCGCGTGGTTTGCGGAGGTCACACAGAGGACCGTCGATGCGCGCGAGATTGGCGGGCTCGGCACGTTCACCGCTGCATGAGCTAGGTTCGTAACCACCACCCGCCATGCACGACCCGATGTGCACCTTTGCAGATGCTGAGCCTTATGACCCTCGCGACGCCCCACGTACGACGAAATACAAGAATGTACTCTACGCCCTCTCGACCCTCACGTCCCCACATACGCTTTCCATCTCTACTACTCAAGATCTTTTCGCCTTCGCCCCCTCATGAAGTGGCGCGCTCCACCACCGTCGACATCTGCGCCAGCTTGGCCACGCTCGTTCTTCTCCTTTTCTTGTGTTGTTCACTACTTATGCCCACCCCTCACCTCATATGTCTGCGCTTTTAGATCGAATCTGTCTCAGTCTGTCTGTCTGTCGCGCTGGAGGAAATAACGGTAGTGGAGAATATAATTTCTTCTCCCTATCAAATCTACAGCACGCACTCGCAGTATGAACACACCAAAGTCAACAGGTCCACATGCAAGCGGCTCAGACGCCGGAGAACGCAGCGAGCAGATCGTCGGGAAGAGCATGCTTCCCGTCTGTGCGTTTGCGCAAGGTCAAGACTTGGCCGACACACGCGAGGCTGAGCAGCACGCCCGGTCCTTCCTCAACCACGCGATCGTAGATGACACGAAGCGCCTTCCCCAGCCTCTTGAGATCTCCCTGCTGCTCCTCCCCAATGCGCCCCGCCGTGAGCGACTGTAGCGTGCGTTTTTCGATCTTGGAGAACGTGCCGAAGTTGTGCAAGCCGAGAAAGTGGTGCGCTGTCTGCGAGAGGAAGAGTTGCGGGTAGTTCTCCGCCCAGCTGAACGTGCTGACAAACTTGGACGAGCAGGTGACGAGCTCGATGGTGCGAGACTGGGGGACGAGGGTGCCAGCTGGGACGATGTCGATTCCGTGCATGTGTTCGACAGGCTTCGACTTCGGTTTCGTTGCGGGAGCGGGAGCGCTGGTGCTGGTGCTGGACGCAGGAGCAGTTTCTGAGAGACCGACACGGTCAAGACGCGCTAGGAGCTCGGTCAGGTCGGTGGGTCGCTTCGCCTGCTGCTCGTCCGGAAGGCACGCATCGAGCTCGAAGCGGACAAGAAGATCCAATCCTTCGAGTGTCTAACATTTAGGTCAGGATGGGCCAGTAGTGCAGCAGCAACGACACGCGACTCACATAGCGAACGATGCGGTGGTGGCCCACTCCGCCCAACTTCTCCCTGGATCCAGCTGCAGGCGGTTCTCTTGTCACGGCTTTCTCGAAGCCTAGCCCATAGCCGCGGTTGGATATCTCGACGGTCTTTGTTTCATGTCGCGTGAAGAGCAGCGTCTTCCCCACAAGTTCGACATTGAACCTGAAGTCCTTCACGCTCGGGTCCATCTCGCGTCCTCGAATCCAGCGTAGCAACTTGCGCAGCGTGTTTCGGTCCGTCACGAACTCGACGGAAGAGAATGCAAAGTCGGGTTCCATATGCGTCACGGCAGCGACGAGTGGGAGAAGCGGATAGTCTGGGACGCGATTCCCATTCTGGTCGACGAAAGCAACCTGCAGCGAAGGAGGGGGCGCGCAAGTCGGTAATGTGAATGGCAGTACAGGAGATGGAAACTGCATACGACGTTGTCCTTCTCAACCACAAAGGGAAGTGAGCGTTCTCTCCATACAGGCGGAGAGCCTATCGCGTTGTCTAAGCATGTGCACCAGAGAGAACGGAGAACGAACCTGGGACAACAATTGTTGGCTTGGGCTTATCGAGCCAGGTGTAGGAGGCCACTGGATGCACATCGTCGACTTCAACGACTTCTGAATCTTCCACAGTCAGCGTTGGGATCGGAATCTTGCAGACGACGTCGCCAACGCCCTTCAGAAGATCCTCGTCCGGAACGGGCACGGGGTTTGATCTGTAGCCTCGTCCTCCGCGGTAGGACATGTCGAAGACTGAGAGGGGGTCGCTGTACTGGTGAAGAACCGACCAGGCTGATAACAAACGCGACATATAGCTTCCTCATCGGTCGCAGACCGCTAGCGACAGTCACCCCCAAAGTATCTCAGTTGGGTTTCCCTGAACGGCACACGGACGTGGTTCCGACTGCCGGCGACGTCAAGGGGCTGCTCCAGGGCAGCAGAAACAGGTCCGCATCGTGTCCGGATCGCACCGAATCCAGGAAGCGCCGCATTTACAGAGTTGCAAGGCCTGTGCGCTGATCAGGCAAAGACTCTGGTCGAGGTTCAAGTTTAACTGCATGAACAGCAGACTGTCAAAACGCTGTCAATTCAGGAACTGCCCGACATATCGAGAACGAATGTGCTACGACCACCGCGGGGCAATACGAGTACCCGTTCCGCACCGTGGAGTTGATATGTCTCCGCACTTGGGAGAGCCATCGACCCCATGGTGAGCTCTGACCCTGCCAAAGGAAGCGGCATGACGGTCACGTTGGGTAGCGCGAGGAGGCCATGTCGCAACGGCAGCAGAGTGATTGCGACCTCGAATGTCGCTTTATCCTGTCGAGGCGTGAGCGCACCGCATGAGAAGGGGCTGTAGGACACCGCACCTTCGCAAGGAATTCACCTCGCTTGCGCCCGCAGACAAGCCAGTCAGCGCCTGGAGCATCGACGTCAAAGCGCATCCTGTAGCCATGGGTCTTGGCTGCCTCATTTGCCAGTCCCCAGTGGAACGACGTATTAATCGCTAAAAGAGTGCTGATGGGTCTTCCAGCAAAGAAGTCGCCATCAGGCTCCACGGGCAAGCGTATCTGCGCAGAGGATATGATCTATGCGGAGGTTGTCAGCTTCGTTCTGTTTCGTAGGATGTGGGTGCGCACATTCATGAACGGAAGGTCCACAGGTATCACCATCTCTCGCCATGTCCCGTCTCGCCGACTTTCTTCCCGGCTATTTTGACGCAAGCTCTGCAAACTATGAGATTGACGTCGAGAACGCATGAGCGAGACGGACCTCGCTAACGAGCTTAACGGCATCATCAACGTCGTCGCTCGACTGTTGCGCTTGACCGATGACTAGCTCGCCTGTCACACTGTACATGTCCGCCCATGTACCGTCTGTCTCCAGCCACCGCATGATACGCGCGCGCGCCTCCTCTGCATGTGCTTCGAGCTTGGAGTCACTGAGCGCGGTGCGAACATGGCGGTCCACAATTGCCTCGAGCTCTTGTGACGCCAGAATCAGAGCTTGTACAGCGGTGACAATGCAGCGCACCTTCGCGAAGCATGCGATAACGAATCCTCAGATGGAGCGTGTCTCGTTCTGTCAAGCGCATAAGGAAACGATAGCCGAAAGTTGAATCGCGCACCTCTACGCTCAGCCTTCGAGCGTACTTTGAACAAGAACGTCGCAGGTTTCGACGGCGTGAGGGTCTGAGCAGTAAGTTAACAACGTTCCACCTCAGCGAACAGGACATACAACGAGGGACGAGGACGCAGATGCGCATGCTGTTATGTCGAGGGCTGATGCATCGCCGTGCGCCTCTAGTCGTGCAGATGATATTGTGATATGCTGCGAGGATACGGTATAGATCGTGAACTTCGAGAACAGGCTGGGCGCTATGTCAGAACCCCGAACCACACGCCAAGTACGCCTGCGCACCTATCCCCACGGAAGATGTCCTGGACTTTGACTTCGACAGGAAGAGCCGTGGACACCGTCTGCGTAGCCCGCAAAGAGCGCGTGGAGCGCTTGCTGTCCGAAGGATTGTAGTCGATTTGCGCGGTGACCTTCTGCTCTCGCACGTTAGCCACGTAGGGCAGATTCGGGTCTGGATACTCACAACTTCCGCGCCCATTCCGTGGGTATGTGGTATGGCGATGTGGAATTCGGCGTCAGGCGGCAGGTTTTGCAGGACAAGCCACTCCTCCACGCATTCCAGCGACGGTCCTTCAGCAACTGTCGCGATATTAACAAAGTAAATGGTAAGAGCACTCTCACACACCTGCACCGTCAAAACGTGCTTCCTTCACAACGAAACGTCCGTTTCCAGGCGCGCTCAGCTTCAACGTCGCGCTCGTCACCGCATTGCGTCCAGTGCTTAATGTGACTATGACGCGCGGTGGTTCATCCAGGTGTACTACGATGGTGTCAGCACCAAGACGCGGGGAGTACACCAACTGATGCAGCTCACTGCTCAACGGCCGACTTATCCGCACGTCCAGATTGCGCGGATCGCGTGGTAGATGAATGAGCGTCGGAAGGGACGTCGTGGTGCTGATAGTCGTGGACGACG
>KV426176.1:39210-59333 GCA_001632375.1 Exidia glandulosa HHB12029 | reverse complement strand
TCGCGCCACTTGGACGGGTCGTCTTCGCGAATCTGCTCCATCTACTGCTTGTTAAGACTCGTTGCCTCGATCAACATATATTCTTGCACGTACCTCCCTCCGCCCGTATTTGAGAGCAGCGTACTTGTCGCGTGCAAGCTCTGCCACGCGCTGCTTCAGCTCCCTGATTGTCTTCTCCTGCTCGCTCGTCTTCTGCTCCAGATTGTTGATGTGGATCCGCTGCTGCACCTTTTCTTCTTCGGTCCCGTAGTATGGCCTGAAGATCGTACCGACCACCTCTTCGTCGCCGATCCGCTTCGAAGGACGCGGGTCGTCCAGAGGCGATGCTCCACGCTTGCGGCGAGAGCTTGAGCCGCGCGGGGACGCGCCGTAGTCGTATTCGCGACTTGAAGTGCGCGCGCGACGCTCTTCCTCGCGACCAGAGTTCCCTTCGCGGCGTGCGTAGCGCGAGTCGTATTCGTGAGTTGAAGTGCGCGCGCGACGCTCTTCCTCGCGACCAGAGTTCCCTTCGCGACGTTCCTGGCGCGGCCCATTATACCCCGCGTTTACGGTCGGTGGGCGTGGACGAGCGCGTGGACCAGTGGGAATGGGGCGATCTGTCGTGCCCAGACGAGTCGTGCGGTCACCGGTAGTGGAGGGACTTGCTGGCGTGCGAGCGGGTGTGCGAGACGGAGTCGTAGCGCCCGATACGGGGGCGTGTTTCGGTGGGTCGCGCGATGTGGCGCGTGACTGGTCGATTATGGAAAGGCCAGCGAGAGGTGCGTTGACGGCACCCTCTTGACCGGGCTGTACATCGGCGCGCAACCGTTTGGCGTCCGAGTACGTGTATTGAGAGCCCGAGCCATTCGTGCTGAATGGCCGTGTGGCACCGATGGAGGGGGTAGAGCGAGCAGACCTGGTCTGCTCCTCTGGATCGGTCACAGGGCGCATGTGCGCACCCTGCGTCCGACCATCCCCCCGAGCATCGGGTGACTTTGTCACCCGACGCTCGCTCTTTTCGTTCATAGTCCCCTCCTTGGTATTCTCCTGTCCACCGTCCGAGACCTCTCCCTCCTCCTCCTCCTCCTTGGCCAGCGCGCGCGCCGTCGACTTGTCCTTCATCGCCTGCATCCTGCCACCCTTCCCGTCCAGCCCTTGCGCGTACTCCAATTCTCCAGCGCCGTCCTTGCGCGCATCTGCTGTCGCCGTTGTCGTCCCGTCCATGAGCGCTGTCGGTGCGTAAGAGAGAGAGAGTGGGTTTGACAAACAATAAACAGCCGTTCGGTGCTGACGGGCTGAACAGCCGACGGCACAATTCAAATCTTGCAGCTTCGTAAACCTTCGTCCTGGGTTCCGTCGACTCTTGGACTTGATAAGATTATTTGTCCATTGTGCACCTTGTATAACAAGTTTGACTCACGATCCTCGATGGGGAATACGACCAGGTGATGGGCTCGACGCTCGCTCCCACTCGTGCACATGCAGGCGTCGTCAGAAGTGCGCGCACACCTGGGCGCACAATACGTCGTACCACTCGGCTCGTTCTCGACATCCTCTTCGCCACTTTACTGGTTGGTACGCAGGGCCCGCATCTGCTCTGAACACGTTCGAGCTGGCTGTTATCCTTACTTACTCGCCTTCAGCGTTCCGCTCTCATCCTCATCATCCGTCCGCAACAACTCGAGACCATCGTCGCTGCCCACGCCGACCTCAACGCACTTCCGTTCACCGACCGAGGTTCTACTGGCCAGATTATGATAGACTGGAGTGTTAGATTCGTAAGAATTTGTATGCTCCACTAGGTTCGTCGTCAGCATGTTATCGAAATGGAGAAGACACAGAGCGACTTGGGAACTCACTAACTCACTTGTACGTAGTCTAGTACCTGAAAGCACGGTGTCCGCTCCGAACGTGTTCCATCGTCATCGAACACCAAGACCAGTACTTCATCGGGAGTTGCATCGTCGTTATTCGACTTGCAATCGGGCTGCGTTGACGTACTGAGATCCGGGTACAGCCCGCTGCGTTCACTGGGTCGGGGCTTACTCAAGACGTGATGCCTCTCGAAGGGCAGTCACACCGTGTTTGTAAGATTTAGATATTATATTGTATACAAAGTTAGTAAGTGAAGTGTACGTACTCACGGAGATCAAAGCATTTGCAGGCCCCACACGGCACAGTGGATGACTTTGTCATCTTCTGCAGCCGTCCACTCTCACTCTCCTCGTCAAGGGCGTGAGTGCGAGTCACGCTCCGTGTTCGCATGCCGTTGAGAAGCGTGCGCCGCATCCAAGTGCGCGGTGGATGCGCCGCGGGCACAGAGCCATCTGCGCACCCGTCATCTGCGCGCCGATCCGCTCGAGGGCCTGAACGGGTTCGAGCCCTCCGCCGAGAACAGGGAGGTTCATGGGCGTGCTTGTGCTCATCTTGCTCTCGCCGCGCTTGCGTCCAATCCGAGGCCAACGACAGAGTTCGAACGCGACATGCGCAGTGGCATCTCCCGCCCGTCCCGACGATGTACCTGTGTGTGTACAAGCCTATAAGCAAACGGCACAACCACAAGACGTGGCACAAACTGACCTGAACCTGCCCTTCGCGTTCATGTTGAGCTCGATGCGCGGGCTCTTGATGTTCTCCGGATACTGAATCTGGTAGATGTCGGTGATGATGCGTGCGGTGGCGAGCGCAGACATCGGGCCCGGGGTCCTTCGTGCGCGAGCTGTGTCCGTGTTGATGGGGCCAGGACGGCCGCGGGTGTCGGGCGCGGACGGCGTGAGGGAAAGCGAGGGTACAGAGGTAGGCGATGAGCTGAGTTTGTCCTCCTCCTTCTTGTCCTCCTCGACCTTGGCGGATGCCGCATCCGCCTCTGACTTCCGCGGATTCTCCTCGTCGTCCCCGGTGCGGCCTCTTCCCCATCTCTTCGACTCGCAGTCTCCTTATTAGTCGCCCGTCGCCGTTCTTGTCGTCTTCGTGTTCTTCACCTGACTGGTGGGTCCAAGCTCGCATCAGAATGCGCGGGGGATACGCCACGGGCGCAGAGCCGCCTACGCACTCATCCTCTGCGAGCTCGCGACCAGCGTCGGCGGGTCCGTCGCCGTAGGAGGTACCGCTGGCCTGGGTATCGTGGGAGCGGTGGCCGAGGGGCGAAGTGTGGGCGAGTGCGAGTGGGCGGCGAGGTGGGTAGCGACGTGGCAAGAGGCAAGAGGCATTCCGGATTTGCTCGGCAAATTGCGCCCCGACTTTACTTGACACGAATATTAGCGAGATTTCACGAGAATCTTGGATATTGTTCCACATTTAGTCGAGTATTATCGGATTCTCTATTTGAGGATGATAAACTGTCATCGTAGACCTCTGAGAGCGCCGTGAACAACTTCTCCTCGAGCGCTTTCGTATCCACAATGTAATCGCCTCTCTTGCATATCAATAGGCAGCACGATAGCTTCAAATACTTGGTGTAATTAAATGTGTCAGAGAGGGATACATTCGTATTAAATCGATCTATATAAAGCTCCCATATGCATGAGGGGGCTCGACCAGCCTGTATCACAGTGTCAGATACCTTTGACGTATATGTAGAGATAATCCTTTTGTAGTAGAAAGAAAGCGCGAAAACAACCACACAGCGAACACTTGAGAACAGGTGTACAACTCTCTGATAGATAAGCACCCCGATCTGATTTAAGGCTTCCACAGTCCCAGGATTTCTTCTCCGCAAAGTATGCTACTTTAAAGGAGCTCAGGTCGAATAGCTTCTACATGAGTCACAGCAGGACCAATCCTGATCGGGGCTTGGTCGAAAACGGAGGCGGTCACGTGACCAGCGCGACGCCGCGCAACGACCGTATCGCGACCTCGTTCGCCCTGAATTCGCCTCACATCAAGTATGCAACACATTTCCGCACACTCGGCGCGCGCGTAGCGTTAGTGCTGTCGCGCGCGCGTTCCTCCTAGGCTCCACCCGATCGGGCCGCGCGACGGAGTATCCCGCTCTACTCGCGCTCAGAAGTTCAAGAACACGCACGTAGCACTGATTATTAGTCTATATACGAGTCAGCAATGAGTTTATTGGCCGTCAGATGCGCCTTGGGCGAGCGGGAGCAGTAAAATCGAGTATAAAAGCCGAAAAGGCATCCGGACTTTGCCTTTCCCTCCTGGCTCTTACCATCTCTTGTGCCGTCCCAGCCCTTGCGCTCCTCGCCGTCGCCGTTGCTCCTCGTCTTTGCCACGCGTCGTCCTCGCTATCCAACTCGTACGTGACCTCCATCGCCATGGCCAACGCGCAAGCTCCCTTCACCATCGACTTCCACGTACGTCGCCTCCTTTCGTCCACGTCTCCTCGTCTCAAGACTTACGTCTCCAGCGCGCCACCGCCATTGGCTCAGACATGCTCATCGTGGTCTGCGGCGATCGCCAGTACGCCATGGTCGTCGTCGCGAATGCGTTCTTCGCCGCGACCCTCTACATCGCTTACGCCTACAATAACGGCGGCCGTGTGCCCCCCACCGCGTACATGGTTCTCGTCGCCCTTGCCGCCGTGTGGGGCCACCTCACCGCTGCTCCTACTCCCACTCCTACTGCTCCTGCTTGACTGTCGTGTGTAGACTAAAATGACCCAAAGCGTTTGCGCTGTCTGTCTCCGTTCTCTCTCACGCGTGCTCGCTGCTGTCGACGACGTCCCCGGTATCGCTCTCCCAAATGTACAATAATTTGCTCTCGTCTGCTTTCTCGCTGACTTTGCCTACTCGCTCGCTGCTATCCATGTACAATCGTAGACCCTTCTTGCTTTTAGTCGTTCAATCGCCCGTACCTGCTCGGTCCCAATGTACAATCCTATTCCCTCCCCTCTTTGCGCTTAATGGCAATGTAAAATGGTCCCTTTCGAATCTTACACTCTCGAATTTCATCATTCGCGGTCGCCCGTTGGACTTTACAAGATACTCTTCACCTATATTCAGCTCGA
Source organism: Exidia glandulosa HHB12029 (assembly GCA_001632375.1). NCBI lineage: Eukaryota > Fungi > Basidiomycota > Agaricomycetes > Auriculariales > Exidiaceae > Exidia > Exidia glandulosa. The sequence goes on along the minus strand of KV426176.1, from coordinate 54,391 downwards.
GTCATCGATACTAATTGAATTAGAGAGTCAGCTTAGATAGTTCGTGACCAGCACGAGGTTCAGGTCCACTCTTCACTCTTCACACAGATTCAATTTGAGCCGCCGAAGATATTTTACTCCCGTACCTCAATTTGTACCCGATGCTATTGGCACGAGTGTTCTGCTGTGGCTTCAACCACAACTTTGTGGTCGTGCTGACTGCACGACATGGTCACTCCGTCCTGCGGTGCAAGGCGGAAATCGCCGGTGTCAGCCTTTTCCTAGATCAGTCGCACATGTACGATTTCCTCATTCCTTTTCTTGCTGTATTCCCGTCCTGTAATACAGCGACACTCTACCACAGTGTAGTCAGGTCATGACTGGGTGGGCTACATCCGCAAGAACAACTCTAATCTCACCTTAGGTGTGAGGTCACTACATCCACTCCTCTGCGTCGCACAACATCATCGCCTACCACTCGCCTCAAGGGGCAGGTGTGGCTAGATTATGAATATCGCCTCGCTGAGTGTGTCGCAGCCGGACGCTTACGCGGATTGCCATTCTCTGTCCTCCTTCTCCCCGGACTCGCTCTCACTTTCATCGGGTTCTTCCTCCTTGTCCTGAAGGTGCAGGCTGTCGTCCTTCGCAATCCGTTCCCAGTTTCCAAACCCATGCAGGAAAGCGCCGACGAGCAACATAGCATCCTCCGGCGGACCCCACTTGCAGGACCAGTTGAGCGTCGGGCGGATGTTGTCCACCGGGAGCTGCCACTGGTAGATCTCCTCTGTGGTGAGGTGATTCAGGTACTCGTAGAGGATCTTTAGTTCGTGCACACGCGAGATGACGGTCTCCGCGTTTAACGTGACGAGAATCGCCTTGCTCTTCTGAGTGATAGTGTTGACGCCGAGCGCTCAGGACACTTACGCAGACTGAAGCTTACGCAGACTACGCTTCTCTTTCTTCCCTCTCCCCGGACTCGCTCTCGCTCTTCCTCTGCGTACTCGGAGGTTGGTACGCTGCCGGACGACATGTGCTCCAGCCTGCATAGCCACAGCACGTCAGGCGTAATGCCTCCTTAAGCGCGGGCAACGTGAAGTTGGCCGTGAACTCACTTCCTTATCTCTCGTTCGATACCCCTGTCATACAGTCAGATATCGTACGGGGCACGAGTTATGGAACCAACTGGCGCGCGAGGGATGTAACGGTTTCGGCAAATTCCGGCAGTGCATGTGTAAAAACAGGTTTAAACGCAATATTTCTCTCCTTTCCGCCCTCCACTGCAGTTTTTTTGACACCATCGTTTCTCTAGTCCACTCTGGCGGTGTCCTTCCTTGCTGCTGGTGTAACCGGCCATCGTTTAGGATGACGCCCTTGTGTTCATGCGTCGCCTGAGCAGATCGCCGTAATTGGCTTACTCTCTTTCTACAACCATACGTGCAGTTGCGTTGTCGTAAATCATTCCATACACAATAAATCTGTCGAAATTCGATGACATCGAGCCATTTTCTTGAAAGTCTTAGAGTTCGCTTCAGTTCCCGCCAGAAAAACACTTGACCTTTTGCGAGTACAGTTGACTTTGTCATAACGAATACACCCGGGGACAGTCCCGCAGTTATGAATTATCAGCATTATTCCATACGGGCTTCGGATGTATTTTTGCTTCCGAGAGATCCGGTCGTCACCGGCTGATTTACCAAATACAGGTTGCACTTGCACAGCGCCCACACGCCTATTCTACTACGCTACTACCACCCACGGTGTCTCCATCAACCTCGTCAACGCTCATGACGTCGTCCACGCCGGTCTGAGGCTGAGCCTTCGCCAAGAATCCATCGATAGTGAGCTGCTTCGCCGTCTTGAGCTCGGTCTGACGCAGCTCGCGCTTCACCTTCAGGAGCTCGGATCGCAGCGCAGACGCGTTCTCGACGCCGCGGGCAACGCATGCCGCCTCGAGCTGAGTGCAGAGCGCTATGATGGCGTCAATCGGCAGGTGCGTGGTCGGTTCCTCGTCGTCGGACTCGTCCCCTGACTCGCTGCCGTTCCCTTCAGCAGCCTTCGATGCGCGCTCGGCGCGGACAGCGGCAACAATCTGCTCATCTGTCAAGAGCTCGTGCACGCCGTCGCCGATAAACCGCTCCTCGACAAAATCAAGGAACTCATCCGCGGTGAGTGCATTCCTGATCAGCTTACGGCGTGCAAGCTCGTTGATCTTCTCCTGCAGGTCGCGTTCCGCATCTGTGATAACAGTCTGCGTGCGGGTTGCCCGCCCCTGTCGCGCAGCCTTATCCTTCTTGCGCAGCTCTTCGATGGAGCGATGGGCGGCAACCCGAGCGTCGTAATCATCTTCGATGTCGTTGGCCAAGCGCAGTGCCTCCCGCCAGGGCTGTCCCAAGACTGTTGTTCCGAGCAGCTCCATAAGCCGTGCCTCTGCCTCGGGCAGGTGCATGTCGTTGCTGACAAAATCGAGCAGGAATGTCCAAGCTGCGTCGAATCGGTCGGGGTCAGGCTGTGCGGCAGGCTCGGGAGCGGCTGTGGGAGTCACATTCGGTATGGGTGCAGGAGCGGGTATAGGTTCAGGAGCGGGAGTGGCCTGAGCGGTCGGCATGATACCTGTATGCAGCCAGCAATTCCGAATCGTGTCGCCAGAAATCACGTCCCAGGAGTCGCGAGCCATGCACATGGCCTCCCACAGGTTAAGCTTCCAGATGTCATCCTCACCCGCATCATCTGCGTCTAGGGCACGCATGCAGAATGCACGGCGGTAGTGAGCCTTGAACGCCCGAATGACACCAGCATCAAGGGGCTGGATCCGTGAAGTCATGTTGGGCGCGAGGAACTCGATGTCGACATTGGTGGGTTTGTAGCCGATGTCGTGGCCGCTGAAGTTGTCGAGCAGAAGGATGACCTTGCGCTTCTGGGCACGCATCTTCCGGTCAAACTGCTTGACCCACCTTTGTTAGAGGTCAGCCGCGGACAAGATGCAGAGAGACGGTACGCACTCTTCAAACAGAACAGCAGTCATCCAGGCTTTCTTGTTGTTGCGGTAATAAAACTTCTTGCGCTGCGCCGCGGAGACGTGCTTGAAGCAACGAGGCTTGGCCGACTTCCCGATGAACATCAGCGGTTCCTTCTCGGTGCCCGTAGAGTTGCACACGAAGAAAACGGTGATGCGAAACTTCGAAGACTTCTTTCCGCTCATCTGCTTCGTGGACAAGCCACGATCAGGCTGTGCGTAGGCAAAGAGACCGCCCTCGTCCCCGTTAAACCGATTGTGCGGCTCGTACTCCTCGAGTTTCTTGCGCAGCCGAACACGCTCAGCCTCGGCATCGTCGTCGTTGACGGAGCCTGCCTCCCCGTGACGCCTATGCTCCTTGATGCCGTATGCACGCTTGAATGAGGCCATCCAGCCGTCGCCAGTAAGTCGCTGCTCCTTCGGGATGTCAAACTGGTCTTCGAAGCGGCGACGCTTTTCAAGGAGCATAGGGCCTGAGACAACCTCGCCACGAGACTCCATGTGCTGAAACCACAGAACGAGGGCACGCTCAACCTCCGGACATGTCACGACGCGAGGGCGCTTAGTCTCGAGGGCGTTGGGCGTCTCGTTTGCTCGAGCGAGCAGCTCGGCCTTACGGCGCAGCTTCTTCGACAGGGATGCTTGCGTGAACTTGAAGCCGAGAGCGCGAAAGTGGGTGACGATGTCGTTCTGCGTCATAGCTGGGTGCTCTTCGCAGAACTTAAGAACATCGATCCATTCGCCGAGCGTGAGGTTCTGTCCGGTCTCGAGCGTGCTTGACTTCGTCTCGACGACCTTTTCCTTGCGCTTGCGAGGACCGGTTGGTCCGGGGTTCGCGCGAGGCTTCCGGCGCGGTGCGTCACTGCCAGAAGCCACGGCAGATCCTGCCGCAGTGACGGGCAGGGCTCGGGAGGTCTTCGAGACCTTTTTCGTACTGTCCTTGGGCATGCGGAGGGGGAGAAAAAGTAAGATCGGCAACCATCAAAATCCTCTTAATATGAGTTTGCCGCACACCACGCAGGTGTAACCATGCACCAAAAGCGGCAGGTGCATGGTCCCGCCGTATCCGGAGGCAATTCATTACTTCATATTTTGGTCGCGTGGCCTATTCATTATGAAATATTCGTTTCGGAACTTTTAACCACCCGCCCGACGTGGGGAACGGGCAAACCTTATGAAATATGAGAAATATGAATTTTGAGAATATTCCTTATGACAAAGTCAACTGTATTGCAACGATGAGGACGTATACATTGACATGCTGACGAAAGTTCCTACACCAGACTTCCTGTTACAGCCTGCAAAGCGACACCGCATTCGAGAAGTTAACTATCACGGCGCAGGGCGACTCTAACTTTTACACCTAGGAAATGCGGTACGTCAGCCTTGCGTCTGATCAGCGCTGGGTCACTGGTACACACCTGAGGTCTCTCGCCGGGAAAGATATACGTCATCGCCTGGAACTCATCGTTCGTCCACAGGAAGGGATCAGCAGGGCACGCCGATTTTCCTTCCCCACGGTGATTCGAGGTCTCACACCTCCCGCGTGCGAGGGCGCGATACTCGAGGCCAAAGTTCGAGATGAGTGCGTCCCACGCCTGTCCGGCGCGCTCATACTTCTGCTTGTACCGGGGATCGATATCCCTGAAGTCGTGGGCCCCGATGTGCAACACCTGCAAGGCGTGGAGACGGGGAAGGATCTCAGTCGCAAACCAGTGTGCGGCGTCATCGTCATTCCCGACACGCCCCGACATTTGCCAGCGTTCGGGGTGAAGACTGACGGTGCGAAGCGAGGGAAGGCTGACTATTGAGCGCACAATCTCGCAGAGTATAGGGAAATTCTCCATCCTGAGGGTCGTGATGCTCGGATGTGCGTGAAAGAACCTCTCGAACGCGGTTGAAAGAGGAATTGGTGAAGGGTAACTGCCGTTGGGGAATGTCCAGTTCTCGTCGCCGGGCCATGAGGAGGAACCGATGTCGCTGCAAGCAACCTCGAAGTACGCAAGCGCGGGGAGTCGGAAGCCACAGTTCCAGGTCGTGATGGAAACAAGCACCTGTGGCGAGACGCTCAGCGTGTGGACCGTGCGTGGTAGTTGAAAGCCGGGGAATGTCTCAAAGATCGCAGCTTCCAGCGCCAGCCGTACGTGGGTCAAACGCTCGAAGGTGTCCAGGTTGAGAGAGCCCAAGGCGACGTCCGACAGCGTATGGAACGCTAATGACAGGCGTTCGAGAGTCGCTCGGCAGTGCAGCTCCCAGAGCAGCATCAGCCAGTCAGGCATGCTGGATGGGAGTGCCGCGTCGTCTTTGCGCGAGAGCGATACGATCGCAAGTGACGAGAGGTTGTCGAAATGCCTCAAGGCCGGAGTGTAATCCGTTGGTGACCCCGCCGGAATAGCAAGAAGCAGAACGCGGGTTGGGACACGCAGGCCCAGCGTCTCGAGACGCAGGAAGCGCTCGGCGGCACCGATGTTGATGACGAGAGCACGAAGCGCGATGGGGAGTACCCGCTGACGGATACCCTTCGTCAGCTGTGAGACCTTGAACACCGTCTCGATAGCGCCAGGGCCGAGTCGCCTGCGGTCCTGAGCAAGGAGGTTCGCCATCTCCACAACGAGATCGTCAGGCTGGGCATACATTCTCCGTCAGCATTCTCCGCTCTTGGGATCAGAGTACGATACGCGCCATTCTCGCCATACGACGCATGTTCTCGGATTGCCGGGGGGTTCGGACGCGCACTCTTCATTCCGACAAGTACCCTCTGCGATTTATGCGGCATGCTCCCCCATCAGTCACCGCATTCGTGTCGCATCACTCCCATGTGGAGTTTCCCTTCATTTGGATCATCTGGATCACATCTGAGATAGCCACACGGGGGCCCTTTCCAATCTGTTCCTCAGTTCCCAGTTGCCGAACCCATGCAAGAAAGCGCTGACGAGTAACATAGCATCCTCCGGTGGACCCCACTCGCAGGACCAGTTGAGCGTCGGGCGGATGTTGTCCACCGGGAGCTGACACTGGTAGATCTCCTCTGTGCTGAGGTGATTCAGGTACTCGTAGAGGATCTTCAGTCCGTGCGCACGCGAGCTCTGTCACGTTTCCGACGTCACTGCTGAAGCATACGCATTTCGCCTCGGTCCTCTATAGTACAACACCGGGCTACATGATGTTGAAGTCAAAAAGACGATTGTTCGACAGCCAGGCGTGTAAATGCAGATCGAAAGGCGTATCCTCGTCGCTATCTTGCGATTCCCACGACTCGTTCACCAATTCCCGAAAGCGGTCTCCGACGTGCACATCAATGGACCCCGCACAGGTGTGGAAAGTCCATGGCAGTCCCTCGCTCAACGTGAACTCTTTATACTTCTCCAGTCGCTCAGCGTATGCGGCAAGCGTCTCGCCGTTGTCGATCTGAGTGCCAGTCAGCCGCAGGACATGGTTAAAATAACACCGCACTCACATCCCGGGGCGACGAGGAGTGGGGGTTGAGATGAATGAAGCGCAGCTGTGGCGTACGCTGAGGGTCAATTCTATGGCGACTTGAAACCATAAGGCTCACTCTGACGGCATGACCTGGTGTCGGGAAGTACGGAACACTGAAACAAGCTAGCGCGAGCATGCGGGAGCGGATGAGATCGGCGTCCTCGGTGACGACCTTAAGCGTGTGCGAGCTGTTGACCTTCTCAAGGAATGCTTCCTCCGGATCACCTGCATGCCCAGACCGACCGAGGTAGCGAACAAGCAGCTGCAGCGTTCGGTTCTTCAGCTCTTGATCCCGAATAGTACTCGTTGGGTCAAGAGTGAGAGCCCGACGCCAACTGTCGATTGACGGTGTACGACCGACCAGCGTTGCGACCAGGCTCCTTAGCTGAGCGTGATCCTTGTAAGGTAAGACCTAATCATATGAGCATGTCAACAATCCGCCGAGAGACAGGCAGAGGTAGGCGCAATAGCACTCACAGTGAGGACCGAGTCTCTTTCCGTCACAAAAAAAGGGTCAGTGAAGCCCTTGTAGAAGGCTTTCCACTCTGCCGGTTGCGATACATTGAGGTTTAGACGGAGTAGGACTTGCGAGAAAAGGCCTATGGACCAGCCGACGTGCTGCTCCGGTGTGCGTTTGTTCAGCGTTTTAAGCTGTTCGACATTCAGCGACGATGGACGGGGAGTCAACATGATTACGTACATTGACGCCGAGGTCACCCAGGTGCTGGTGCAAGTCCTCCAGTTCGCGGGGCGGCGCCGGCGGGGGGACACCGTTCTTCGCAATCCGGTCGATATGGGGGATAGGCGTCGAGAAGGATGCAGGCCATAAGGCGAGGACCTTGTACGACTCTGGATCGAGAAGCTTCACCAGACCGAGATCCAGGAGGACGGAAGGGTCACGACCAGAGAGCAAGAAGAGGACGAAGAAAGGAGATATCGATGGGAGGACTTGGTAGTGCGCGAGTGCCCAGGCAAAGATGGCGCCATGAGCGTGGAACTCAGCAGAGCGCGCAGCATCACATCCAAGAGGAGAAGACACAGGAATGCTGTAACCAAAAACCATTTGCCAATGGGTGTCACGTTCGAGGATGTAGTCGACCACGTCGGTTAGGAACGCTCGCTCGATACCAGGACCATTGGCGGGAGAGCTGAGGAAGTAGAATGTCAGTCAAGTACGTAAACACCAATAGCCACAGGCGTACGTCTGCCAGGAATAACCCTTCGACGCCATGATGGTCGCTCTTGAGGCCTGGCGGATGTTGAGAGCGTCGCGCAGGTCGAACTCGGGCAATGGCTGCGTCGTGTTGTGGATTTTAACGAATAGCTCCTCTAGTAGTGGACCGTAGGTGAGGCGAGGTGGGCCGATCGGCCTGAGGAAGAATGGACGCAGTGGGTTGTATTTTGCCAAAGCGCTGACCATGCGCGACGCAAACATATTGTGTAGCTGCTGCCGTTCGCGAATAGAGTCTGGGGTCGAGTAATCAACTTGAAGCACTTCGGCGGGAGGAGGCGCTGGACCATCGCCTCGTGCCCCGGAGGATTCGACTGGAGAATCGAGAGAATCGACGTCGATAACGCTTGCTCCTGCCTGGTGACTGCTGCCGCTGGGCGGTGGAGCGGGCTGGTGGAGCGTCACAGCAATGCGCGCCACTGGTGCTCTAGGAAGGAGAAACCGCGAGCGAGCAGGGGCGGGTTGTGGAGTCTGGTTGCTGGACGCGTTGACGGTGCGGCTCACGCCAGGCTGAGGTACTGCAGGAGCGCCGCGCTGCGATGAGCCTGATGCGGCGGCCCCGGCGACCACCTCTGTATGACGAGCAGTGCTCGTCGACTGCTCCGCCGGAGCAGCGCTCACGGCGCCGGATGACGCCAAGCAGACTGTTTGGCAGATATCTTCTGGCACCGCGTACTCCGTCGACGAGACGCTAGACAAAAGTGCGTAGAGGGCACGCCAGGCGAAGCAGTGATGGGAGGAATTGGCAGGAAGGGCGTGCACAACCGCGGCGCTGAGGTCGGCAGTGTTCGGGATCGGTCCAAAGAGATACGTCCTTAACGGCGCTGCCAGGGATACGTGAGTCAAGTGCTCGCGTCACGCAATGGCACAACACGACGCACCGAGATATAGAACGGGATAGCCCGTACGACCATCTATGAAGTTGTTGGTGACGGTGACCTTCTTCAGAACCTTGTTATCGAGGCTCGAGAACGGTGTCTGCTCGACGTGGAACTTGTAGAGATCTCGGTTGCGGATCTTCTCGGTGCGCAAGAGCGTCCACTGCTGTGCTGTATGCGGCTGGCCGGGAAGATGCACGGACCCGACGGCGTCGGCGTCAGCGTAGGCAAGGTCGAATCGATGGAACTGTTGGGTGATACGCTGTTCGAGTGCCGCTTGAACGGAGCGGTCTCGTTTGGGGAAGGAGAAAACGAAGGTGAGGCCATATCGTTCCGCGGCAGCGAGCATGGGACCGAGCGACGCTTTAGACGCAGTGAGAGCGTCGACGTTCGGAAACTTGGCGAAGTTGAGGTGGTTCAGGTGTATCTAAGGAGACAGCTACGCGTGAGCACGGGAGGAGCATGCACGGAAGTTGGTTACGAACGGCGAATGGTAGAAACACGACGGTGTATTGAGCGAGTCCTCCGACGGGCGTCCCCACTGCGCGTTTTTTGGAATTCGTTGAGACTTGTTGGGGCACAGATGCGATCTTGTAGCGCAGGTTCGATGCAGGCTTGGAGACGCCGCGTGAATAATGCTCCTCTCGACCACCTTGATCAGCGGGAGCGACGGGCACCAGGCTGGCGGAAAAGCTGGAAATGCGCTGGGACGATCCCCCTGCGGCATGCTGTGCACCTGGCGCAGGAACTTGAGGAACGTAAGGACGCTGGGCATGGCCCGTCTGCGACCTGTGATGCAGTTAAGAAATGTCAGTCGTCACGAGCAGGTGTAGGAAGCGCGTACGGAGCCGAATGAGCGAAATACACATGGCCGCAAGAGCAGAGCGATTGCGCCCCCTCGTCAGGCGAGGCTGGATCCTGAGTCCTTGTCAGAAAATGTGACGAGCCAGGTGATGGACACTCTCGCTCACTTTTGAGAACGTGGTGCACTCTGCGCACAGCGCACAATGACCTTTGAGTCCCAAATGGGAGGATCTGGGATGTTGGCAGCCCAGGCACGTTGGCGGAGGCTAAGGACAATGAGGGGCCGTGGTTGGGAAGAGGAGATGAGACGACGTACACCAGCATTGGGCTCCAGAGGGATTCCGAGAGCGTCGTAAAGATACTGTTGGCAGAAGCATAGCGACGGAGCAGTCTCAGACGCAGCGTCGCCAGTGCAGAGACTCATGGAAACGTGAGACAGGGGAATGACTAGCGGAAACCAGAAAGGAGGCCAGCGCGGCAAAGTACGGAGCCGAATCAATTGGGGCTTATTACGCGTGGGAACGCAAGAAACGGGCGATCAGAATGACTGCGCGCGCGGTAACCTTGTGGGTCAACGTCCGTTGTACAACGGAGGTTTGCCTCTTCTGAGTTTCACATAGCGTCCTCGTGCAAGTGGGGTAAGAAGGAGGACTGAATGAGGGAGCTGGAGCGTATCTATGCAACGAGATCTTACTGCGTACAAAAATCCGTCACCGCGAGGTACATTTCGTGACCATCATGCAGCACGCCGGGGATAGCCGTAGAGAAGACACACGGGTGTTGAGCGGGAATGGCAAGGGATGCATTAAAGAAAGAGAGAAATAGATAGCGATTGAGCAGACGTGTAACTACGAGAGCTTGGGGTATACCTTGCGAACGGACTAGGTACGGTCCTTGCGTGGTTTGACGCGGAGTTGATACGGCCGGAGAATATTCTTCAGGGCGACCGTTGACCACTTGAAGCAGGGATCGTCTCTGTCAGTGATGGGATCGCGGTGGAGGAACGTGTCGAGTCGTCCAGCGAATTGCTCGTTATTGGCGTCAGCTCGGACGATGTCAAGGATCTCACTGAGCATCTCGCGGCTGAGGTCGACCTTGTGATTCTTGACAGTACCGAAGCTGCATCCCAACGCGTCGCAGACCTCTTTGGGCGACACGTGATGACGCGCATTCCTGGACCCGAGCTCAACAACCTTGGAGCGACTCGGGTTCTTAAAGTCCAGTCCCATGGACTTGCACACGCCGTCGATGATCTCGATGATTCGGAATGAGGCATAGGCTGAACCGACTCGTGGACGATTATTGTCGTCCTCGTGAACGTGGCCGCGGTTACCCTTCGCAACCTCGGCGTAGAAGCGGACCTCTTTCCGCTGGGCCGCGTACTTGAGCTGGATGTCCCGGAGCATGGGATCTGGCGACAGGTCTGCGGCTAAGATGACGAGGAAGCGTGAGAAATGAGAAAAAAGCCCCAAGGGCACGGATGCTCTACGCACCGGGTTGTTGGTCTGGCGCCTGACCATTAACCTGCTGCGTGTCCGATGGAGTGGCTGGACGCGAATCCGATGTACGAGACTCCTGTGGAGTCTGCGGGCGTGGTACCGCAGGCTCAAGGGTGCGATCTGGACGAAGGGTGTCATCGAGCGAAGACGAAGCATATTCAGCCGAAACGCACCATGATCCTGCGGGGACAGGTATTGCTCGTGCTGCGGACTGGCAGGGCGAGATGTTTCCAGCGTGCGGAATACGAACAAGTGAGGTGGGATGATCAAGTCGGCATGAGCGATAACAATAGAAACGATCCTCTCTGTCTCGGCCAGAGCGTATGCAGAGCGGATCTCCTCGACGTCGCTCGTAACTAGCATTGGGGTCGACGAGTAGCGGGGTTCGTTGCGCGTCCCGACTTCAAGAAGAGGTCCGTGCCAGGTCAGGATACCGTCGTTGACAAGAGTCGCGACGTCGGGATAATCGAAGTCGGCGTCCATGAGACGCGCGCTGGTATAGACCTGGGCCAGGGGGTCTTGACCGGTGCCCTGTAACAGATACGCGAAAGCCTCTGTCGCCGGGTGGTCGATGCCAACGCGGGTAGCGGAGTCGATGAGGAAACCAAGAGGTGGATCTTGGTCCGCAGTGACTGCGACGTCAAGCGCGTAGCTGACAGTAACTGGTCGGAAATGCCCAGAGGCGAACTGGATGACGACAAAGTAGGGCACAAGCTGCGAGCAGGTGAGAGAACATATGAAACCGGCACGTCTTGCACGTACCGACGGTGGGGTTGGCGAACGGATCCTAAGAGGAGTGAAAGCACGTCCATTCTGCGGAGAGATTTCCTCGGTGGGAGCAGGGGGACGTCTGCGCCGGCGGGTGTAAAGAGCGTCGTCAGGTGGCATGTCGAAGTGAGGCGGAGGGTCACGGGAGCGAAGAGGAGTTAGGAGGCGTGGTTGATGGTCCTGACGATGGCGAGCGTCCCACCTGTGACGAGTGCCGCGGCGTGGAGGCTGAGACTGGGTTCCCTGCGTATTCGCATGACCTCCTCGTCCTCGCCCGCGTGCGCTTGGACTGTTTGCTGGGTCATAGTCGGACGTGTCCTCCTCGTCGTCCTCGTCGGAACTGTGGGAAGCGGGCATGGCTGAAGCGCTGAAGGGCAAGCCAGGAGTCAGCGCGAGGGTTGAGACTTGACAAAAAAGGCCGGCACGATCAGTTTCGATTTATTTCTCGGTCACGTCACGGAGATGGGAATGGCTGTGCTAATCTAGTTGTACATGATCGCGAAGAAATTCCAGACCCCTAATCCACCACACGGGACGAAGAACCATGTGAGACGTGTTGCGATCCACGTCCGGACAGGTAGCCAGGAACGCATCGAGGTCATCCAGGAGGGCGTCTCCAAATGGATTTACCGGCGCTGGGACGCGAACTTCGACAAGGCGACGGGGCTGATCGTAGCCGTTGGGGTGCCGGTCAGCGTCGAGGATTTCATCGTGTGGATTACGTTCCCATTGAAGGCGGATGACCTGGTCGTTATCATGAGCTTCCCAGTCGATGCCGTAATCTGCGAGCTGGTGGACAGGAAGATCTTCGTCCACGACGTGAACCGCTCGCACACCATTCGCACGAGACCCAAAGAAGTATAGCTGGCGAGGTGTGGGCAAGGGCGTCCCCGGAGGATGGTTGGGAAGACGACTGAACTTGTGATTGTTCCAAGCTTCAGCCCAGGCGGACGCATCGGCGTTGATGCACGGCAAGAAGAGGTGGTGAATGAGACAGAGATGAAGTGGCTCGTCTGCGGATAGGCCGTGATTGGCTTCGAGGTCGTAGAAGAAGTCTCGCCACTTATTGACGAAGCCGACAACGACGTCGACCCAGAGGCGCTCTATGCGAACGTTATGAACGCTCTTGCCCCAAATGTAAGATCCGCGCCCCAGTCCGCGGATGTGCTCCATGAGACGAGCGACAAGGACGTTCTCGACGCCATGGTCTCCACGCGTGCGGCTTGGGGCGCCGTGTATGTCGATGATGTCGCGGAAAAGGCGCTCGACCCCGTCGCTGCGAGATTATTGCCGCTGGCGCGGATGCCAAGTACAAAGCGAGAGAAGCCGTCGATGAACGCATGAATGACGATCTTCCAGCGTATGAGTCCTGCGCTCGACGGTGAGAAGATGACAACATGGAACTTGAAGGAAGACACGCCACCATACCATGTTGGCCGTCGTGATGCCACAGTGAGTCAGGACCAGCTACTCGGTATTCGCGGCGTTGAATGGGCTGCCGCCCGAACTGCGCTGGTACGCGAACGACGCGCGCAATCGATTCCTTCGCTCGCTTGTCAGATACGGGACGGAAACGGTCTTGGGCGCGTAGGTGCCCTATGATCATAGACGCGCCATGTTGAGTGAAGCGGGATATGATATCGGAAACGGCGCGGTCGAGCTCATCGTCACTGAAGTAGGTTTCGGAAGATCGAGGGTTGGAAGCAGGATTGTGAATGTGAGGGCCGTCGCCGTCGCGGCCAGGTTGGTCGAGGAGGACTGGGGGTTGAGGTTCCTTCAGCTCGGTCTCGATCAGGCGACGCTGAACGGTACGTTTACAGACCCCAAGGTCTGCTGCGATAGCGGCGACATTGGAAATCTCGAGGGCGTCGCGAAGGTAGTCTGGATCGATTTCGAAGCGCGGACGGCCACCGGTGGGTAAAACTCGGAGTGGGTCTGGAGCAGGTGCAACAGCCGGGTCGTGCAGATGCTGGAGTTTATCGTCGAGGGCGTGCGTCATCTCCTGAAAGTTGACGCGAAGAGCGTGGAGCTCATGCGGGGGTATAACGTCGACATTCTGCAGGAGACGAGTCATCGTACTGGTCCATGAAGCGCGGAGGGGCTGACATACGGACTCAACGTTGGTGACTAACTGCTCAATACGCGTTCGAAACGGCTGGGCTGCGGCGGCGGTAGCAGGCCCAAACTGACTTCGAATAAAGAGGCCAAGATCGGCGGAAAGGATGTCGTACTGGGCAGCGATGCGCTCAAAGGTGAGCCCGGGAGGAGCATGCTGGTGAGCCAGGTTGATGAGGTGGGTGGGGGAGATGGGAGAGTGGGCGTGTGTCGGCCGGAGGCGTGGTAGGTTGATTGATATTGGAAATACCGCATGGTTTAATGGGACTCCGCAACGGGACGGGCCCCCATCTTCTAACCATATCGACACTCATGTCCTCCGACGAGACTGCGTCTGTGCGCGACTTCGTGCTCACCGTCCCGAGCAACGAGGACGCGCTCAAGAACGTGGCGCTGTTCGACCGGGCGTATGGCTCTATCAAGTCGCATCTTCGACACCTCTTGCAACGAGCTCTTGGATACCTCGGCGCCGAGTGGGAGAATCCTAGTCGCAACCGTGATTGGCACTACAAGGCCGAAGCCATCCGTGAACTCCAGTCGAGGGTCATCTTCCTCGGGCATGCGGCGTCGATGTACACGGACGCAGCACGCGGAGAAATCGTCGCCCTACGCACGGAGGTTCTCTTGATGTACGTCTCCATTGAATCAACGCGCCGCGCAGAGCTGGAGCTGGACATAGAAAAGTGAGTCAGCTCAGTGAGAGAGTACCATGGGTGCAGCGATTCTCACCAGCGCAGTCAGGTCGTTTACTAGAGATAGTCTTCCATGCGCCGTGCAACCGCGTATGTTCGTCCTGAATGTACAAGTTCTCTTTCAATACAATTTACACGGAACGGCTTTTGCGGAGACAGGACTTAATGTTTCCACAGTACTCCTTGAGATTCGTCGATACGTTTTACAATGAAAAACTACACAACACAGAGGACGAACAAAGTCATCCTCTGATCGAGGGCGTGAGCGGGACTTTGTCGCACTCACGCTCCCGTTCTCACGCGTCGTACAAGGCGAGCTTCGCGTCGCATCCAAGCGCGCGGTGGATGCGACGCGCGCGCAGAGCCATCCGCGCGCTCGTCATCTGCGCGCCCACCCCCATCCTCCGTTCCTGCTCGTTCTATGGACCGTGCTCCTCTCAAGCCTTCTCGTGCGCTCCTGGTCTCCTGGTCCACAGCCTTGCGCTCGTCGCCGTCCTTCGCCGTGTTGTTGCTGGATTGCATTGAGCGCGCGGGGGATACGCCACGGGCGCAGAGCCGTCCACGCGCTCGTGCTGGACGCGCTCGCAGCGGGGCCGTCGCCGTTGGAGATATGGCCGGCGGGGTGTCGTTGTTGCTGGGTCGCATTGAGCGCGCGGGGGATACGCCACAGGCGCAGAGCCGTCCACGCGCTCGTGCTGGACGCGCTCGCAGCGGGGCCGTCG
>KV426176.1:0-38780 GCA_001632375.1 Exidia glandulosa HHB12029 | reverse complement strand
GAATGGTGTTAGAATATATCATGGACGCTCAAGCATTTATCAAAGAGCCGGGTGAGACGGGCGACAGATTGCAATGGGTAATGCCCTCCTTTGAAGTTCGATGAAGTAGCCTCTAACCTCATGGTTTCTCACACAGCTCTATCACGTGAAGGTGTGAAATTAGTGCATAGGAATATGGCACTTGCTCATCGTGTTTGTTAGTGGATGGATTACGAATTCGACTCAGCGTGAGATCTACGTCAACATATACCTTTTATCTGGCTCAAATTTGGCTTCTAAGCCTCTATCCTCACGACTGCTTCAGTCCTGACAGCCTTACGAAATTTTGGGACCATGTCGATGCAACCACCGTCCGACCCGATGGATTGTACACTCACCAGTGGCGCATTGCCGCAGGCCAGTCGTACATAGGTGAGTCTCTCACTCGCCGTTCTTTGATCAAGAGGTTTTTAAAGTCATCTCGTTCAGACAAATGCATTCTCGACGCGCTCGCGTGCAAGAAAAGCGAACTTGCAGACGACGAGGTCTTCGATCTCCAGGGGGAACTGAACACGCTGAAGCGTCGTCACGACTTCGCCCTGGTGGGGAGATCCATCAACACGGCGTGTGGGATTGCGCGCGAGAATCAGCAGTCGATTTATCGTCGAATTCGCGCCCCGTATCTCACAGGGCCGGCTCCCATTCCTCCACGGAACCGACGGACCTCCAAAAACGATCTCTGCTTGGTCCTCGACGAGATATTCGAATTGGAAGATAAGCAGCCCGAAGTCCAAGTCCAGCAGAATGGCTGGGAGGCTCCTCAACTGATCGAGATCGTGATTGACAACAACGACGACGTTGAAGACGAAGGCGATGATCGTGTCGAGAATGTAGTCGACACTATGGACCATGATGGCGGGGTGACAGTCGAATATGCGGATTTCGACTACGAGCAGGTTGCGGACGACGGATTCCCTGCGAGACTTGAGAGAATCCCTTTCCACAAGTATCGCACGCCGCAAAAGGTGAGAGTACGTTCTCCTGTATTTGCTATTATCTGACAATCAACTCCTCTAGGCTCTCTTCCAGACTCTCGGCGTTCCCGCCATGCGCCTCGGGACAAAACTATGGAGGTCGATGCAGAATCGCGTCTGTGGCGTCGTATGATTTCCTCAACTTGCAATCATCCTTTCTTGACAATCTTGCAGCAGGGAGACGGTCGCTCGCTCGCAAACGTTGCTACAGAGTGCGGGCACTTCTTCATCAAGGTGCGAGTGCAGTCATTGGCAAAGTCCCGCTCCAAACTCATGTCTTCCCTATAGTCCAACCTTCAGACGGCCTTCCAGACCCTGGGGCCGCAATGTGCGTGGCGACCACTCAAAGGCTCTGCTTTATTGACGCATGCACAGGTCCAATGTGTCGACATCAGCTTCGCTTCTGCCCGTTCCCGGCTCGCTACTTCGAAAGACCAACGCGTCAGGCATCCGCTATGGAAACGTTCGAGGAGCGCCCAACACCCGCAATTCCTGCTACAGCCGGACAACCGCATCTGGCAGATGTGCAGGCGCCCGACGGGGATCAGATACAGCAGCTGGCGGAGACGCGGGAGGAGCGAGAGACGAGACAGAGGGCAAAGAAGAACAAGCGGCGAGGAGGGAAGAAGAAGCAGGAGAAGATGGAGAGGAAGGCGAAGCGCGAAGCGCGTGAGGCGGCTGGGAAGCCAAAGAACCGAAGGGGCAAGAAACGCAAGGGAGAAGGGGCTGCTCGCGAGCAAGGTGAACCGAGTGGGTCTGGGAACGCAGTCTAAGCCTCATGCTTGCGAAGTAAGAACAATAAAAGCGCTATGTACGTGGGCGTGGAGTGAGAGCAGTCTCAGGAAGCAAGATGGAAGTGGGAACAAGTAATCGATTCAGCGTTCAGTTGCGTCAAGTTCAGTGCAGTTACTTCGGTTTGGGAGGGTGTCTTCGTATTGCGGGACGCGAGAGACGGATAGAACGCAGTAATGAAAGGAGTGGGGAGATGGTACCTGTGCGACTGATCCAGGAAACGCGCGCAACCGAAAGCCGGAGCCAACATACACAAGAGGAGTAAGAGGAGGCCGAAACTGAGAGGAGAGAGGAGAGAGCGGGGGTGGGAATAGATGGAGAGGGGCATAAACGTCCGTTGAGGACAGTCGAGAAATAGCCGGCAAGTTCATAACGAGGTCCAGAATGAGAGCGAGACAGTAGTCGACGCTGCGGTGAGCTGTATCATGCATGACCAGCTCCTTCCGTCTACTATATCTTACTGGGAGACAGGGGTACCGAGCGAGAGACAGGGAAGCGAGTTCACGGCCAACTTGACATACACAAGCTTAAGAGGAGTAAGAGGAGGGGTGGGCATAGACGGTGGGACTGGCATTAATAGTCCGTTGAGGACAGTCAAGCAATAGCCACGGCAGGTTCATAAACGAGGTCCAGAGTGAGGGAGGGGTCAGTCGACATAGAGCTGCGGTGAGCTGTATCATTACTGAACAAGAGATAGGGAAGTGAGTTCACGGCCAACTTCACGTTGTCCGCGCTGACGCCGTAAGGAGGCATTACGGTTGACGTGCTGTGGCCGTGCAGACTGGAGCACATGTCGTCCGGCGGCGTACCAACCTCCGAATTGCGTTTAAACCTGTTTTTACATATGCCCTGCCGGAATTTGCCGAAACCGTTACATCCCGTGCGCGCGAGGGATGTAACGGTTTCGGCAAATTCCGGACCGAGTCTGCTCTCTTGGTTCCATAACTCGTGCCGCGTACCATATCTGACTGTGAGACAGGGGTACCGAACGAGAGATAATGAAGGGAGTTTACGGCCAACTTCACGAAGAGCAAGGCGATTCTCGTCACGTTCCGCAACGTCCAGAATATAAACGCGGAGACCATCATCTCGCGTGTGCACGAACTGAAGATCCTCTACGAGTACCTAAATCACCTCACCACAGAGGAGATTCACCAGTGTCAGCTCCCGGTGGACAACATCCGCCCGACGCTCAACTGGTCCTGCAAGTGGGGTTCACCGGAGGATGCTATGTTACTCGTCAGCGCTTTCTTGCATGGGTTCGGCAACTGGGAACTGATCGCGAAGGACGACAACCTGCACCTTCAGGACAAGAGAGGAAGAGCCCGATGAAAGTGAGGGCGAGTCGGGGGAGAGGGGGAGAGTGAGGACAGAGAATGGTAATCCGCGTAAGCGTCGGGCTGCGACACACTCAGCGAGGCGATATTCATAATCTAGCCACACCTGCCCCTTGAGGCGAGTGGTAGGCGATGATGTTGTGCGACGCAGAGGAGTGGATGTAGTGTCGTCACACCTAAGGTGAGATTGGAGTTATTCTTGAGGATGTAGCCCTCATAACATATAGTGCACAGTATGCTGTAAAGCAGTATCTGAGGGACATGTACCACGCGCGGAATGTGTCAGTTGGCGCACTCGAAACCTACGGTTAATGCGCTGAAGAGTCCCAGCAATCCGTACGCGCAACATTGGACGTCGTTGGGGAGAGGAGTAACTAAGCCTTATACTGTACGCCTGCGTACGCCTAGCAAAGTGTGTGTCACTGGGGCGACACCGGCTTAGAGCAGGGAGGGGTTTGTGTTGTAGTTGTCATTTTTTTATACAAGAAAACCGACTTATACAAATCATCCGGTCCAGCGCATGCCGGAAGCAATTTAGCCCCCGGAAGCGTCGGGTTCGGATCGAAGCCGATCGTGACGTCCCTTTGCCTATCACCGTGCACAGATCCGTGCTGGGCGTTTTCTACTCGACGTACTGCTCATGTTGCCCGTGCTGAAACCTCTGGTACGCACGGTTCAACAGAATACGAAAATGCGGA
Organism: Exidia glandulosa HHB12029; assembly: GCA_001632375.1. Classification (NCBI taxonomy): domain Eukaryota; kingdom Fungi; phylum Basidiomycota; class Agaricomycetes; order Auriculariales; family Exidiaceae; genus Exidia; species Exidia glandulosa. Next base: position 34,940 of record KV426176.1, on the reverse strand, counting down.
ACTGATCAATCCTGTGTGTCAGCCTGAGGAGGTCTGGGTCCGGATTACCCAGTGGTGCATCGCGACGCTGTTGCAGGTCGATCAGGCGCCGTGCCTGTCGAAGGAGCGGGTGGGCTCTGTTCTTGGGCTCAGACTGTTATCGCGAACCTCACGGCGCGCGGTCCTATGCGCACTGTACGGGAAAATGCTCGTGTCTTGCACACAGGGCGACTGGTTAGGCCGGGCGATTACTGTGGCGCCTTTTCTTCCAACGCACACGCTGGTTTTGGGTGTCCCTGTTCACCAGTCCCTGAACGAGCATGGGTTCTTTGTGCTTCCACACGCGTTCCCCGACCTCGTCTCGCTCTCAGTAGTTGTATGTGCATGCCGTCTCGGTCCGACGTTGAACGGGACGATGATCGAGCGCCTTCTGCGCGAACTGGCGGTGCTCATCCGCCGTCTGGGTGGCCTAGAACGTCTGTCAGTAACGGTGGACTTCGCGGAATTCGACACGTCGGTGGATATCCAACCTCTTATGGACGCCATTGAGCAGTCAAAGCTCTGGTATCTACGCCTCTGCCTCACGGGTCTTTCTATCGTATCGAGTCGTCTGGTGTCGTTACCCGAATCGCTCAGTGAGCTGGACGTGTCGGGAGAGGTACTGGCATTGCCCGTGACTTGCGCGCGAGGAGTACAGCAGTTACGTATACACAACGCCGAACCAGAGCCGCCGTTCTGGACTTGTGCGAGTATCCCGAATCCAACGCTTCTGCATGCGCGAGGGAATACCGCTTTGCGCAAGGTCGCGCTCGCATACCTTCGAGATCTCGGCGGCCGTTACAATCTGCAGCGGCTATCAGTGCTGAAACTGGTGGACGTGCCCGTATCTTTTACGATGGCAACCGCTCTAGGAGAGCTCTCTGATCTGACACGGCTGGACTTGCATCCTTCGGCGTGGCTTGAATGGCCAGTTGAATGGATCGCGGACGAGGGGAACCTTGTCACCGACATGCCAGACCTCTTGGAGGTAGAGGCTGCAGCGGAAGAGTGGCATGACGGTGCGGGCAATTTTCACATGGACGCACACGAGGACGACGGGCAGGTCCGTGTTGTCTATATGCCCAGGCCGATGGAGTGGGAGGACGACGCGCGCCTGACGCTATCTCCTATGGAAGCGCTGTATACGCGTTGCTTTCTAGAGCGTTTCATGAACGATCTCCGGCGGCTTAGGATTCTGCATATTGGCGGCGCTATGGACGAGCTAAGGAGCGGGACGCCCTCCGCACTTCGTCTGCTCTGGGAGGAGATCTGGTCTGTCTGTGCCGGAACCGATCTTCTGGTCATCGGTTTCGGACCGTGCGAGGCGCGCCCTTCCACCCACCGGCACATCGCGACAGACTGTAGCTGTCGAGGGGAAATTAGTTTCCGGCCCGATTGCCACGATCCGAACTATAGTTTCAGATTGCTGGGGGTCGTTAGGCGCACCGACAGGGACAAGTACAGTAGCTGGCAGAGTGCGCGCACCGCATGCGTCGCAGACTTTGAGCACCTCTGTGGCTCTTCGCCTTCGTACTTTGGTTGGATGAATCCCAGGCGGTTCTTCCCTCTGCCGCAGCCCAGTATCTGGACGGGGAGCGTTCGGAATACCCGCATTGAGAACATGGGTGTTCTAGCCGACGTGTGAGAGATTGCTTTGTTTCCTAATTCTACTCATCCCACCTCCTCCGTGCGCCTCGAGTTCATTTCCCTAGATTAGATATGTTCTGACCTCGTATATCGTCTCTCACGTGCTGGACTCACTGTTGTTCGCGCTTCAATACACAAGTTCTTAAAACCTTCTGTCGGTATCCGATAACCAACGAGGTACGGTTTCGTTCATGCGGCTGTCATGTTACAAAACGACAAGGACTGCCACGACATCGCTGACCGTGGCTCATTCTTGTCCGGCTGATAGGTACGCTGGACGCTGCTCGCCGTCACCGGGCACGCTGACGCCAATATTTGCAATGCGGCCATGTTTAGAATTGCGTCTGGAACGCTCGCAACAACCTGCGTACGTCGTAAGATCGCACCGTACACCGAACTGACGTGCTGTCAGAGTATCTTGCGTCCGGTCGATGAGTTTTCGGGATCACTGGTACGTCTCAGCCATGCTCACCGTCAGACTCAACGTTGATCACAGCCGCGTAGACTCGAGCTCGCTGACGCGGTTGTCGCGTGGATGCGATAACGGCGCCGCATTGTCAGCTTGTTTTGCAGGTTCAGGCTCCAGGGAGCTCAAGTCACAAACGTAGCTGCTCCCTCGTCGCGTTGTGTCAGAAACGCGTCGAGGGAATGTCATCCACCAGGCCTGTATTAATATACACTATTTCCGAACCGTCGATGTGTCTGGATAGGTGAAGAAATCAGAAATATCTGCAGCAGAACGTAGCCACCCATGTTAGACCTGTGATGATGATGTGAAGTCAATATTATCACGTGTGACGGTCGAAGTAGAAAGGGAGAGAAAACGGATGCGAGACCTGTGAGGCGTCTGATAGTTGGACTTTCCTTCCGGGTCAGACAGGTTGAGATTGTCCTGGTACTTCGAGCTATCTCCCGCAGAAAAAAGCCGATTCCGATGGATGGGTTTAACGGCCGATTTGTTACCGCCCACATCTTGTGGCCAGACGTGCGAACGGTTGAGGCAGGGATTATTTCAGTCTCACAATGGTCAAGGGTGACGACATACAGGAGGCGAAGTTCCGGTCCGTGACACTTCGATCCGCTTTGGGAAGGTCCGCTAAGCGCCAGTCTTTCATCCCGCGAACTGTACGACGAGCACGAGCGATCGAAATCGCCACTGCCGAGCACGCGCAAACCACGGAAAAAGAGCCTAAAGCATCAAGCGGCCGGTGGAGCACCGAAAGGGCGAAAGCTCGTAGAAGGAACGCTGGGCCTGGAAGGACGAGCGTTGCGCGAGACAGAGCGGACGACAAAGTCGTCCTCTGCTGTCAGGGAAACCCACCGAACGCTTGCCGTTCGAGGTAGTACTGAAATCCAGCATGTCAGACCCCAAGACGGATCGCAGCGAGGTAGAGGATGAGGGGCGAAAAGGAGGCAGGGTGGCGAGCAGGATGCGACGCTTTCTGTCGTCAACTGTAGCGCTCGCGACTGCAACGTCGAGGCGGGCGTGGGCCAAGGGAAAGGGCGTGAAGCTGCGGGCGTCGTCCGAGCCCGCTGCAAGGTGCTTAACGCGGCGCCGAACTTGCTGGTTGTTGGTTGTCTAATTAAAGTGAAATAGTGCGCGGAGTAGCTTCAGTTGGGACGGTGGACGGGAGCCAGCTATTCGTCGCGGTCTGAACGATGTAAGGGAATGTACTCGTTTGTATAGAAGACGCTGATGGTCAGTGCAACAGGTGGGAGACACGAACCGTCCAGAAGGAACGGCGCAACCAAGTCTGGGGCCTGGAGGATCGTAGGTCACCGTTGGGGCAGGCCCGGGAGCAGTAGGAGAGCAGTAGGATAGACACCGGGTCGGATGTACTCGGGACCAATAGCACTTGTTCCCTCACCGCGACCTCGCCGTCCCCACGTGGTGACAACTGCGAGATTGCGACTTGCGCGACCTCGCCACTCTGGCTCAGTTTCGTTACCAGACACCCGCCGACCAGATCGGCCCAGCGCATCTCGCCCAACTTCAGCAGGCGACACCAGCGACGAGACGCAACCAGACCGACCGCGACGAACCGCCACACATGCAGGCGACAGCTACAACGCCACCCAGCTTCACGGGCGAGTCGAAGAAAGAAGCACAAGAGTTCCTGCGCGACTTCAAGCGCTTCACGGCCATCCTCGCGGCGCCGCTGACGCGCGCGCAACGCAAAAAACACCTCGCTAACGCCTTCGAGCCGTTCGTACAGGAGGACACGGCGGCCTGGGAGTGGTGGCAAGGGCTGACACCCGAGCAGCGCCAAGATTGGGACCAGATCGAGGCGCTGTTCAACGTCGAGTGGGCGCGCCCGCGTGCCGCGCAGCTCGAGCTCGGCGAACGCATGGCCCTGTTCCGCGCCAAGAAGCTCACGCGCGAGGAACTCGACACTCGCGTACCCATCACGGGCACCAAGGAGTCTCGCTGGCGCCACAGCGAATTCGCCGAAGAACTCGAGCGGCTGGGCAACAAGACCGGCGTCCAGGCAGACCTGCTCATCATCGAGGCGCTCGACTTGCTCCCTCCCGGCGTACGTCGCATCATGCGTAAATGGTCCGACCAGCAGCAAGGCGGCGCTGACTGGGGCGACTTCTGCGCCCACCTCGGCGGACTCGGGAAGACGGCGATCGACGTCGAGCAGGAATCCTTCGACTCGCAGGCGCGTCACGCACAAGCACTGCAGGAGACGACGGCTCTCCTCGAGCGCCAGAACGAGGAGATCAAGCAGCTCCAGAAGACGGTCGCCGCGCAGCGCACTCCCTCGCCGACCCGTGGTCGCGGATACGGCCGTGGACTCCCGCCGTACGCCTCACGCGAGTCGAGCCCAGCCGCCCAAGCGAGACGCTGGGGCGAGCTCGAGCACATCGACCCCAACCCCATTGCCGTCACCTACCGCCGCACGCCTCCTCCGCAGACGCCGCGTGCGGAAGCGACGCCGCCGCGCGCCACGTCCACCCCGTCCGCTGCCCCGCCGAACACGCCGAGCGAGACCCGCACGCTCATCTGCTTTCGGTGCGGAGGAGAAGGTCACAAGGTTTACGGCTGCACGTCCACGACGCCGTTGCCTGCGAGCGAGCAGGAGGCGCTCGTGAACCGCACGATCCGGCGCCCGCGTTTCACGCCCGGAACCCCGCAGTCCGCGACGCCCACGGGACACCGCTTCTGGCCACCGCCAACCCCGCAGACGCCTTCCCCTGCCGAGCGCCCGCGCCCTGTCTACTACCTCGACGACGTATACGACCAGTACAACGACGCGGACGAGGACGACTACGAGGCGCAGCTCGCACTCGCCCATGTTACGTTCTACGGCGACGACGAGGGAAAAGGCCTCGAGACGGAGCAGTAGCGCAAGCTCCGTCTCGAACCGTTGCGCGCTGGCACGGGAGGGACGCGGATTGGTGGCAGAGCGTCTGGAGGTCGGAAAACAACTATTACGCCGAGTTGGCACCGCGGAGTCCTTTTGGGGGGTTGTCAGCGTCCGCGCGCGCCCCCGCCAGGGGAGTCTCTCATGATTTCTCGTTCACCGTTGATCCAGAACTGAATACATCTCTTTTTTCTTATTCGTGTGAGGTTCCTTTCCCGCTGCTACATATCAAGGCAAACGGCTCGCATACGACGACTCCCTTTCGACATGAAGTGTTGCTGGGAGGGATAAGGAGATATGTTCGTGCTGTGGGCACGGCGGATGGAGGAGGAATGGTTAATGTGCTGGACTACGCGTTCTGGGTCAGCCTGTGCGGTGCGCTGGGCACGCTCATGCCCTCTCGCGCACGCGCCCGGATTGCTGACGGGTCGGTCATACCGTCAAGAGGGCGTTGGGTGGGTGACGTTGTTCTTGGACCGGTGCGTGCGCGGGGAGGGTTCGAAGTCCTCGATTCGCGCGGCAGCTTTGAGGTCTTACTCGGCAAGCCGTGGCTGTCTGCCGCCGCGCTCTGCCACGACTTCGCGGCAGATGAGCTGCGCAGCACTGATGGGTCCATTCGCATTGCAAACGAGTCCGTCACGCGCAACGCTGGGTCGAGCGCAAGTCCAGACTGCACACCAGACCCACCCACACCCGCAGATGCGCCAGCTGCCGCTGACGCTCCTCCCCTCTTGCCACAGCTGCCGCCGCCGACACTGCCGGCTCCACCGCCGCCTGCGCCGTGCTGCGACGAGGCTACGCCAGCTGCCTCGCACAGCACACCGCCGTCACCGCATTCGCCGCCAGAGCCGCCGACGCACCGCTGCAACACCCGATCCAGGTTCTGCGTGTGCGTGTGCATGGACGGTGCGCTCGAGTCCGAGACGGGAATGCAAACATCAGTGCCAGACGACGTGGAGGACGCCAGCAGCACCGCAGTCGAGCCAGCGACCAGCGAGAGCGCTACACGGAAGCCACCGCGTGCGAAGCAGGCGCGACGTCACGCAGCGCGGGAAGCGCGTGAGCTGGAGGAGCTCGTCTTTGCGGACGCCATGCGCAGAGCCGACGAGCAGCGACGCCTGCTCGACGAGGAGTTGCTCGCCGTCTTCGACAGCGAGGAGACCGTGACCAGCGGCGCCGACCTCCCTGGCACCGTCCCCATGCTCAACGTCCTCCCCGACCTCCTCGCTGTCCACTCGCTCGTCAACCCCGTATCCGCCCTGGGCGCGTTGGCACCGGCGCACGCGCCGGATATCCCCATGGAGGAGCGTATGGCGCCCGAGCGCGTGCGCGAAGTGCTCGAACGCGTTCGGGTGGGCGACGACCTTACGCTAGAGCAGCGCGGACGTGTGGATGCGCTCGTGCGAGACTTCGCGGACGTGTTCACGTTGTCGCTCAAGGAGGTGCGCCTTGTCGACTTCGTGGAACACAAGCTCGGACTCCCCGCCGGAACAGAGGGTCCGCGTACAGCCAACCAGAAGCCGCTTACCGAACCCCAGCGCGAGTGGTTGTACAAGGCACTTGACGAAATGGAGTCCTGCGACGTTGTGCGACGTATCCCGGCTTCCGCGGCGAAGTGGGTGTCAGCGATCACTCTGGCACCGAAGGACAAGGGCAAGGCGGGGTTGAGCATCGACGAGCTGAGGCGGAAGGCGAACGAGGAGTGCGTCAAGGCGGGGTTACCACCGATGTGGATCGACGAGGCGAACCAGGAAACCAGCGCGCTACTTGGCCAGGGGGGAAACGGCGACGCCGATCCCCCCGCAAAAGCTAAGTGGCGCCTATGCCACAACTTTATTGCGCTTAACCGTCTTAGTCGCCAGAATAGCTTCCCAATGGGTGATCTCGAGTCAAAGCAACAACGCGCAGCAGGGCACCGCTGGGTGTGTGTTGCCGACTTCATGGCAGGGTTCAACGCCATTCCCATTGCGCAAGAGGATATCGCGTACACCGCGTTTGCGGTCCCCGGGCGCGGCCTCTACGTCACCCCGCGCATGTGTTTCGGCCTCACAGGCGCGCCCAACACCTTCTGTGAGATGGTGGCGACTGCACTCGAAGGGCTCGCGGGTGACATAGTCGAGCCGTGGATGGACGACTGCGCGTTGTGGGGAGACCAGTTCGAGGAGCTCTTCGACAAGCTACGCCGGTTCCTCGTCCGCTGTCGCGAGCGAAAGCTGTCCTTGTCCGCGTCCAAGACCGAGCTGTTCATGTCCGAGGCGACATTCGCCGGCGCTCGTGTCTCCCGCGACGGTGTCAAGCCTAGTCTCGCCAAGGTCAGCGCCATCCTCGACTGGCCGGAACCGACCAACGCGCTTGAGGTGCTCGGTTTCACGGGACTGACGGGGCACTTCCGGCCGATCATAAAGGACTATGCCACGATCGCGCGCCCTCTGACCGACCTCACCCGCGACATCCGGCCGAGCACACCAAAGGGCGCGAAGGTGCCCAAGGGCGCGTACAAGCGTGCGTTGCGGCGCGAACTGGTTGGCTGGAAATGGGGTCTGGAGGAGCGCCAAGCGTTCGCTCGTCTTAAGGTGATATTGACGAGCGAACCCGTCTTGAAGCCGCCGCAGTACGATCGGCCGTTCATCGTTACAACGGACGGCTCGAAAGTCGGCTTTGGCGCCACCCTGACTCAGCGCTGGACGGTGACCGATGGCGAGGGCAGACCAGTCGAGCGCGAGTTTCCAGTCGCATACGCCTCGAAGCGCACCTCGCGCTCTGAAGAACGCTACTCGCCGTACTTGCTCGAGTTCGCGGCGCTCAAATTCGCGCTCGACAAGTTCGACAAGACCGTCTTCGGCCAGCCCATCGAGCTCGTCACTGACTGCAAAGCGCTGCGCGATACACTCAACAGCGACGACCTATCCTCGACGCACACGCGATGGATGGAGTCTATCATCTCGCGCCGTATCGTCGATGTCCGACACCGCCCAGGCACTGACAACCAGGCGGACGGGTTGAGCAGGAAGTGGATCAGTCACGCTGACAGGGACGTCGACGGCGGGCTGTACAACGTCGTCGCCGACTGGGAGGACAAGGACCTTGCGGCAGACGTCTTCACCGTGACAGTCGAAGGCGACACCAATGCACGCCTACGCGAACGGTTCGCCGACGATGCGTACTTCCGTGACATCGTAGACTGGCTTACGGCGCTGCGCGTGGACTCGTCGCTGTCAGAAGCCCAAGCTCGACGCGCGCGCGCTTACGCGCGCGCGCGACTACGTTGTCGAGGACGGTAGACTCTGGCGCATCGGCGGGAAGCACGCCTACCGCGCGCCCAGAGTGGAGTGCATTCCCGCCGCCGAAGGTCGAGCCAGAGCGCAGGAGTGTCATGCCCACGGCCACTGGGGCCGGGACGTCTGCGAGGAGTCCTTACGCTCTCGCTTCTTCTGGCCTAACATGCGGCGGGACATCGTTGACGCCATCCGCGAGTGTTCCCCATGCAAGGCGTTCGGGACGAGGCACGTCATGAGCTTACTCGAGCCGCTCACGCGCTCCAGACCGTTCCAGATGATCACTGGAGACTACCTTTCGTTACCAGTCGGCAAAGGGAAGTACAGGACCGTTCTGCTACTCGTTGACGTCTTTTCGCGGTATGTCTGGGGCTTCAAGACTACCAAGAAAGCGGGCAGCGGCGCGTACACCGTCGAAGCGCTGAAACGCGTCAAGTCCGAGTTCCACCAGCCAGAGCTCTTCGCGACCGACGGTGGCAGCCACTTCGACTGCGCGGAGGTGCGGGACTTCTGCGCAGCGAACGGGATCGAGTACACCAAAACGCCGCCCTATTCGCCGTGGGCCAACGGACTCGTCGAGGACTGTAACAAGATCCTCCTCGCGCGTCTCCGTCGCTACTGCCAACCAGACTTCGACGCGGACGAGACGGGCATGAGCGCGAAGGACATGGCGGCGCACACGCCGACCAAGTGGCCTGACTTCTTCGCGCAGGCGCTGGAGGACATGAACTCACGTATCTTGCCCTCGCTAGGCTACTCGCCGCGCGAACTTCTCTTCGGCATGACGCTCACGGACGCGCACACCCCACCGCAGGGCACAGAGCCAGCCGCATCGGACACGGCGAACGTTCACCTCGCGCTCGCGGATACTCTGCGCGCGGACGGACACGCGCGCACAGTCGAACACGCCATAGCCCGCAAGCGCCGCCATGATGCCCACGTCACCGAAGAGAAGTACGAGCGCGACGACTTCGTGCAAGTCTACAACGACCGGCTCGACAGCACGCTGTCCACCGAGCGCAAGCTCGCTGCCAAGTGGTCTGCGCCCATGCGCGTCGTCGCGCGCTACCTGAACTCATGGCGCGTACGGCCTTGGGGGACGGACAACGACGCGCAGGACGTATACGTATCCGGCAGACGCCTACGCCGGTGGGTGCCCGCGCGCGGCACTGCCATCCACGACGCCATTCGGGAGAAGGAGGAGAGGATTTCGCGAGAAACGCAGGACGAGTCGGGGATCGAGTCGGGTGCATGAGGATGGGACGCACTTGTGCGTCAGAGAGCTTTTTGCGTGGACCCCATTCATGCGACCGGAGGTGCATGTCCATAGGGGGGGCGCCTGGGGCAGGCCCGGGAGCAGTAGGAGAGCAGTAGGATAGACACCGGGTCGGATGTACTCGGGACCAATAGCACTTGTTCCCTCACCGCGACCTCGCCGTCCCCACCGTCGGCGATGAACTGTGGGGTATGAGCTTACATCTGCTTTCTATATTCGACGGGAACCAGCGGATTAGCTACGAGTCCGTGCGATTCTTGCAGGACGAACAAGGCGCCTCAGGCCGACCTAGGTAGTTTTGAGTGTACTAAATCTGAAATGCGGAGACTGACACCATGTGCAGAGACGCCAATGACTCAGGTTCCCAGTGGGCGCGAAGGGTTTCACCTGCTGGGTGTACCGGAAATCTGGACGCCTGTATTGCCGCGGCCAGAGGAGACGGACTACGGTATGGAGGCAATACGGAACTGGAGCGAGGAGGATTTCTACAAGATCTATCCGAGAGAACCGGTCGATTCTAGTCTGGACCGCGATGACGGTCTGTACTTCCCGCGCATGGACGAGTCCTTCGAGACGTACCGTACGAACCAGTACCGTTCTGGCATCTGTCAGCGATACAGGTGGTGTGCGGGAGCGCGAGAACTCAATGCGACCCAGGCGCTTCACTCTGCCACACACCCCGCGCTTAGACCTGGCGCGACGGGCGGAGCGTTTCCGGAGAGGTTGCACGTCCCGGGACAAGTTCAGCTTACCCCGGGTGTGCCGCTGGTCGTGTGGAGTGAAGAGAAGGCGCACCTGCAGTACTCACAGACTGTAGCTGGTGTTCATACGGCCAGCACTCTCAACGCCTCGCCCGGAACACCACGCTGCGCTGCGGAGATCTTGAAGAGCATTGCGCAGAACGCAATGGGCTTCAAAGACGCTGCAGATGCACGCGATCGGGTGCCGTTCTATCGTTTGGACGGACTTCGCAAGAATATGCGGAACAAGGGCTCACAGGCGAGCGAGTTCGAGGGCTCGTACTCACTCGCGTGGACGGCAGGAGAGGGGCAAGGAAGTGGCAATGTGCAGCCTGCTGTGCAGACGGATGATCCCTATGTTCGCAGTCGACAGCAGATGCTTGTCTGTGATCTCGGTGAGGACGTCCGTCTGTAATGTGTTAGAGTAGAGAGACTGATGTAGTCGTTAGGTCAACTCGTGCCCATAGCGCTGCGGGCGACGCTGAGTAAGCTCGAGTTCGCATTGCTGGAGTTTCGCGGACTCCATGGAAACGTAATCGGCTTCGGACACCACACCAATCGCTTTGCGACGTCTCTTCAAATGAACATCTCATTTCTTCGCATCGGCGTTGAGAACGGATTCACGCTCGTCGATCTGCTGGGGAAGCATCAGGGGTGCAATCATGTTGACCCGCACGACTGCACGTGTGGCTACACCGTGTTCACGCTTCTGTGTTCGGCTCCGGAGGGTTCTGATATCGGTCCGTTCGTCTTTCCTGAGTGCGGCGCATACGCACACAGCGCGGAGAAGATCGACGGTATTCAATCCGACTTCGGAGACGTATACGCGGCCGTGCTAGTCTTTAAGGGACAGCACCTGCATGGTGGGCTAGCGCCCCGGGCGTTCTGGAAGCATGCTCAGTCGGTAAAAGGCTCAAAGATCGTTGGTGTGCGCGTCGGATTTGTCGCGTACCCGAATGGGCCGGCGGTGAACCGAACCGGGACGTTCGCAGTCGGACCTCCGAACGGCTTTGCAACATCGCTGCATCTGGAGGAACGGAGAACGCAGGAGCGCAACATTCTGCAGGCGGGACTGTCCATCTTCGGGACACGACGGAATATGGTCGAGTGGCTGGCGCGAGAATATTCGTTTTCGGCGTACAACATGTTCGCGACGGCAGACGGGGCTATACCGTTCTGGCTCGGCGTACCGTACAGCGTGCGGGAAATGCTCAGCAGCATCTTCTACGAAGACGAGGCCGGTAACATGTGCAGCGTGTCGACGGACGGAATTCTGGATCCGGCGCTCGACCACGACGGGTACATCCGCATGTGCCGACTATTCGCGTGGATGAAAGGTTGCGCGACGTACTTCAGCCTGGGAATCACGAAGGCCAGCGTGATGTTAACTAGGCTCGAGATGGAAAGCGACCACATCGAAGTGCCAAAGCTGGCAGTGACGGACATAGAAGTTCCCGAGACACGGCGAGTTTTGCAAGTTGTGAAAGAGTTGACAACAGGACTGGTGCGTTGCGCAATGGTGTGAATTACTGTAACTGCTGATTTTGGGAACAGGTACCAGCTCTTGCGGTGGAATTCGAAGACGCCCCTGGGAAACTCGTATGGATCAAGTACAACAAGTGGTACGCATCGGGATTATTGGGTCGCAGGGTGGATCGTGAGAAGTGACGTCGCTTGACCGGCAGGCACCAGTCGCCCAACAGAGCGGAATGCATGAGAGCGTTTTGGGCGAAGAAGTGGAACGGGAAGTATAGCAGCGGCATGCAACCGAATGTGGTAGCGCACCAGGGGGAGGAAGGGTTCGACGAATGGGAAGGAATAGGAGCACTAGAATCGGCTGGGATGATGATGATGGACGAATTGGATGGCGATGTGACGATGGAGGAAACTGCGAAGTCCGGGTATGTCAGGTTCGTCTGCCTAGGTGCTGGATAAGCTGACGGTAGAGAAGGTCCAATCTACCCACGGAGGAGCCGGCGGCATTCGGTGGGAGCAACAATGGAAACGAAGTCGTCCGGCCGGAGACCGAAGAGGCATCTGAGGTCGTGAGCGACGAGGCGAACGTGGAAGTAGAAACGTAAGGCACACCGAAGGAGTCAGGAGATTTACTGATGGTTTACAGTCAAGCGGAAGAACAGAGCGTGGTCACAGTTCGGGTTCCGCCGCCGCGTAATGCAAAGCAGAAGAACGGGAGTGTTGCGGAGGTCAGGCATAAAAACGACCCATTTACGCGCGAACGGACAATTGTTGATGGCTCGTTCGATAGACGCAAGCGAAGACACCACTGAAGCGGAAGGGTGGAACTGCTGGTGTGGGAAAGTCGGGGGAGGTACGTTGAATTTATGCTCTAGTAGACGAGATATATGAACAAGTCCTGTGATAGCGAACAGATGGCGGTGACGGGAAGCGGCAGAGGAGAGAGGAAGGCGGGGATCAAGAGGAAGCAGCTGAAGTAAGTACGATACAGCAACCAGGGATGCATCACCTAACGATCTGTGAAGGAGTGTGGCAGAGGGAGGAAACGCAAACGAGGACCGGAGGTGGAAGGGGGACAGGTATGTATGGTTAGGAGGAGTACACATCGTGAGCTAACCGCGAGTACGATTCCAGACCAAACGGGTTCGCAATGGGCAGAATACGGGAGACGGAACAGGCGGTACGACTTCGCAAGTCGTACCGTCGCCTGCGGATGGCTCGAGTACAGCCGCTTCAGGGCCAGGTGAAAGCATCGAACGAGAGCCGGGCGTTACGACTTCGCAAGTCGTACCGTCGCCTGCGGATGGCTCGAGTACAGCCGCTTCACGGCCAGGTGAAAGCATCGAACGAGAGCCGGGCGTTCTCGCAGGGGCGTCTGAAGTGACGATGGGCTCAGTCACGGCAGATTCTGCAAATGCTCCGCTTCAAGACGCGGATGGAGAGTCGGGCATTCTGACGAACGCGTTTGATGGGTCGACAGATGCAGCCACGCTGGCGCCAATCATTCCTCCGTTGGTGCGAAAGAAGGTGGTCAAGCTGCACCCGCCGGTCGCGGAGATGTTGAGTTCAGTGAACTGGGAGACGGAGCTGGAGGACTTAGTGAACGGAAGGGCCCTATTCACGAACGGGGCGCTGTTGAAAAGTACTCTCCAGAAGTGCTTAGCGCGGGTACAAGAGTGCGAGGGAGGAGGCGGTATTGCCATGCAGATGGAGACTGGGGAGAGCGTGGATTCGTGGATGATTTCCTTGCACGTGGCACTGGACGCCGCGAAAGAACTCGCGAATATGCGCGCCGTGTACCACTTCAGCCGGATCCTCTGCAGGGCAAGCAAGCTCGCCATCACTCACGGCTTTGTACGGGTAATGAGGTGGTGCCTCGTGGAAGGGCCGAGTCTCGCCGACTTCGTATTCAAGCCGGTGTTGAGGGGAGAGAAGCCGCAGAAGATCGGGGTGGATTGGGTGGACGAGATTGTGGAGGAGGTTCACCGGGTGGTGCTCCTGGGAGGCGAGAAGAGAGCGCCTCGGGGAAAGGGACAGAAGCGGCGCAAGCGGCGTCTACGCAAGAAGATCGCTGTGCCGCTGCTGGACCAAGTCGCGGCCGAGCGGGAACTACGACCACCGCGGCGGGTGGAAGGAGAGCCGGGCGAGGAGGAAGCGGAATCGGACTCGGACAACGAGTCGCTCTACTGGGACTTTGGAGATGAGAGCGAGGGAGAAGACGACTATGACGGAGACTACGAGCCATCGACGTGTCAGTCGTCTTTGTCATCGTCAGAGGATGGGTCCGATGAGTCCGACGACGGCGGAGCGGACAAGAAAGACGGTGGAGGAGAGGGCGACTGCGGCGACGTATCGGTTGCGAAACCTGCTCGACAGATGTTCACCGCGACCGTGCCAAAGGGGCGGGCGGACGGTAAACCATCTGCGACAGGACCGCTCGTCGACAGGGTGGTGAGGGTGAAGACGAAGACTCTCACCGTCGAGTTCGGGACGTACGAGAATACCGTCCAAAAGCAGTATGAAGCCCTTACCGCGGCCCTGGTGGAAACACTGTACGAGATTCTGCTGGCTCCAGGTATTCGACGCGCACAGACGATGCTGGAGCTTGCTGAGGGTACACCGCGCGAGACGCCGCAGGAGCCGGAGAAGAAGAAGAAGAAGGGGAAGGATGGCGGGAAGAGGAAGAAGAAGAGCGACGGGGAAGAGAAGGGCGAAGCGGGCGAAGCGGGCGAGGAGAACGAGTCGAATGGCAGCGCTCTGCAGCAGCAGATGGCTCAGGTGATCGCGAATGGGTGGATGCTCGAGGCACTGAGGGAAGGGGCGGGAACGGACATCGTGTGGTCGGCGCCCGGGCTGGATGATATGTGGAGCAAGCCTCACCTTCACTCGGCGAGCTGGAGGACAAGCAAGTACCGGATGATCCAACCACTGCGCAGGGCGTTTCGCATCGCGATTCAGACTAGGTCGCAGCCGAAGATCCCGAGCAATTTGGCTGCGATCAAGTCGAGTATCATCTGTTGGTTTGAGCAGACTGAAGGCGTGCGGGAAACGCTGCAAGCCTACGAGGGGCACTACCGTTACCACTTGTCGGAGCTGGAGTCTGGAAGGCTGGAGACAGACGATCCGAACATGCCCGTACTGTTTCGCAAGGAGTCGCGACGCGGAGGGGGCGAACGGCCGTCGTCGGGCCGAGGCTCACGTCGAGTGCGCGCACCAGCGGCGCGGGCTACCAAGCCGCGTGTTGGAGGGAAGCCTAGCGACCTGACGAGTCTACCGACCGCGGAATCGTGGGCGCTTCCAACGTTGATGCTGGATCTCGCTTGGCGCCGCGAGCAGCGAGAGTCGAACGCTGGGACATCGGACGTACTAGAGTCATCGTCGGATGCGGCGGAGAGGTTCTTCACTGGGAGACATCCGACGGACGTGTCAGCGTCGACCGGTAGGACGAGCGACCAGATGAACCCCGTTCTGGTCTTCCAGAAGACGCACAAGCTGCTGGAGACTTCAATTCCGGCGGCTCGGATACGAGAGCCGAAGTACTTGAAGAACTTGGTGCTGGCGTTATCTACGGGTCAGAGCGAACGGACGTACAAGTTTCTGGAGCATTGGATGGAGAAGATGCCGTCTAACGCCGTGGAGATGCATGCGCTGTACGACGAGCGCATCCGTCTCAACGAACAAGTGCGTGCGACGTTCCCAGGAGGAAGGAAAGAAAAGGAGAGAAAGGATGCATGGCTGGCGGCGCACGGTGACTACTGGAAAGTATCAGACATGGGCGTCTACGGTTCGGCTTCGGAGCAATACTCATTCGACAAGGGAAAGCGTATCGACATCGTGTTCGGGGACACTCTAGACAAGTGGCTTTCCGCGTTGTTGGAGACGCATCCGGACCCGGGAGAGCAGGTCTCGTGGACAGAGATGGGGGTAGAGATCTCTCGTTGGGGTATCTTGCCGTTCACAGGAGATGGACTCGGAAAGCTGCACCTTCAGCATCACCTGGCGAGGCGTGGCCTCTGCAGGAGAGCGACCGTTGTGGAACTGGGCCAGTGGATCAACCTAAACCGCTCGAGGGGCGCGTACAGAGGCCTCTCGAATCTGGCCTTCGGACCTTTATGGGAGCAGAACGCCATTGTGCATGCGCTGCAGATGGTGCACGATCACCTGGAGGTTTCACTTCCTCCCGAAGTGCGGATCGCTATGGACTTTGGTCCTGCCCTCGCAGAGAACTTTCTGTGCAAGGTGTCACGAACGCAGACGGAACTCGAAAAGAAGGGAGGACAGGGGAGAAAGTGGGCGGACAATTGGGTCGCCGAGTACTTCAAGAGCACCCCGGCCGTGGACTTGCGCAACTGGAATGGAGAGGAACGTGTTGCGAAGTGTGCTGTGTACGGATGACTGCGTCTGTGTATCGATTATAGATTAGATTTGAGGTCGCACTGCTTATCTGGGATTGCCGTATAGAAAGACTACTACGAGATGGAACTGTCTGTACAGGAGGTGCTAGAGACACGTCGAGAACGTTGTCGCCTCTCAATATTCCTGCTGACTGAACCCATAAGTGTATGTAGGTTGGCGTACTGGAAAAGGAGACGGAGTGCTGGCACTACTCTAGACGGGTGATTACAGCTTTGGAGTAATATGGTGATGTCGCGAGAGTTGGAAGGAGTTTCCTCCGGATCCGCAACGCCGCCGAGTGTGCGCAAATGTGTTCCATACTTGAGTTAGTTGAGGCGACTTGAGGGCGAACGAGGTCGCGATAGGTCGGCGCGCGTCCGCGTCCTAGAGCCGGTACGTCCGTGCCCCGGTCTACAATGCGTTGCGAGTCGGCAGCGGTAGGTAGGTAGAAGACTGAATATATATAAATGAGCGGCTAAGGGCCGCGTCGTCTAATATTTGACATTGCGGACGTAGAGCACAGCGTTAAGGTGAATCCTTGTCAGACTGTGACGAACCTACCCTCTGAGGTTCGAACATCGACCTCTACGCTTAGAAACGGTGTGAAGAGATGCATTATGATTGAAACGATATGTAGCGGCGATGCGAAAAGGTAACGAGGTCCTGCATGGCGCGAATCGGCGGTGCAAACCTAACAGATATGCTATTCTCCGAAGTAGGATCCGCGGGGAGCCGTGAGAAAAGGTATATTGGGAGGCTACTACCCTCCTACATAGATTTGACGCTGCACTCTCGCGAAACGCGGCCAATCCACCCAAAGTTAGCGCCGCGCCAGTAAACGCCGGCCGCGGGCAGTAGGCGCCGTCGGCCGACACTGATCGCCGGCGTCTGCCTCCGGGTAACCGGTGGACACCGGTGTCCCGGCGTTTTGACAGGTTATATATGCAGATCTTCCTCCAGGGTCAGGGCCTCAGGGGTGACTCCAGAGCCGGCGAGGCACGAAGCGGGATGCGCGAATTGGATCGGATGCGCGAATGAGCTAAGCTGCGCGAATGAGCTGAGATGCGCGAATGAGCTAAGCTGCGCGAATGAGCTAAGCTGCGCGAATGATGCGCGAATGATGCGCGAATCGTGCACGAACGAAATTAAAGTTAGTGAGACTTCGTTTTTCTTGAGCTGCCCGATTCTTGCACGAATGATGCGCGAATGGTGCGCGAACAGAAAATGGCGGTCGTGCACGATTCGTGCAAGAATCGTGCAAGAATCGTGCACGAATCGCGCATGATTCGCGCAGCTTAGCTCATTCGCGCACGAATCGCGCATGAAATCTGATGAGATAGCTTATTCGCGCACGATTCGTGCACGAATCGGGCAAGAATCGTGCACGAATCGGGCAGCTCAGGACTTTTGTCCATAACTACCGACCATACAAGAGTTACGCGCAAGTTGCACATTACCTCTGGGGGTTCCACGCGCGCCCAGGCTCAGCCTGTGGCGTCACTGCACCACTGCCAGTCGAGCAACCCGGGCAGCATAAGACTCTTGCTATCTCAGGAGTCCACCAAGAGGCATAGAAGACCGGCACAAGTGTCACCCGTGAGCGGCGGAGGCAGCATAGACAAGACGCGCGCCAGAATGGTCCAGGGAAAGGCCTGACAGCGCGGCGGGATGGCGCTGCTTGGGAAGACAAGCTTCAGGCGGTTTATACCAGTAGAACGGACGATTCATGGGATAGAGAAAGCCCACTCCGATGGCAGCACTGCGGAAGGCCTGCCATGACGGGTGCGTGATAGCAGTGTTCCTAGGTACGTCGCGGTCGGTCGCACAAGCCAATCATGAGCGCGCGCGCGAGTAGTTATAGCGCCCTTCAGTTACACTGAGCGATTAATGGAAGCAAATGGCGACAGGATCCTACACCTCGACAGTGTTCGGAAGTCGGACGGAGCAGAAGGAAAGCCGTTCTAAGGTAGCGCTCACAGATGCTCCACCAACGTGTCACATGTGACGTGTGATTGCCTTTTTGGGACAGATCGAGCTTCGAACACCTGTAGGAATCGTAGATACGTAGCTGAATTAAATGTGACACCAACATTTTGAGGGAAATACGGTCAAGTTATTATATTTTAAGAATGGAGGCAATCGGACTCAAATTGGGAGAGGAGTTCTCATTTTGGTGACAAAAGCTGCTCTAGCTCGACATTCCGGCCTTCTCCAAAGCAACTTTGAGCTCTGGGGGGAGTGTGCGATGTCCCTTGTACTTTCTGCATGCCCATGCGGACTGTCTGCCGTTCAGACCCTCGGAATATGCGTCCATGAAGCGATGGGCCCGGTTAAAGAACCTGCACCGTACATTAGAATAGGAGCTGAAGTAAAGAGAAAATGAAGACTCACCGACGAATTGACAGCAGAGGGACCTGTTCTAATGCATCGATTGCATTTTGCTCTAGACGGTCCTCCTTTGAACTCTCCGGGTTCAAGCGGTAGATACGCTTCGCATAGCCCCAGCACTGCTCGATCGGGTTGAGCTCACAGTGAAACTTGGGTAGGAATAGAACCGAAATGCCGTATTCTTCCATCGAAGTCTCGAGGAGTGATGGGACATTTGCAAAGTCCGGCTCGTTGAAGAGAATACGACGCGTGCAGCAAGCAGCAGTGATGTCGGCACATTTGAAGCTAGAGCACTCAGCTTTGAGCTCCCCGCCTGCTTTGAGCCGTTCAGGGTCCCAGCCGCGCTCAATGAGGAGCTGCGCCATGCCCTTGAATCGACCGGGATAGAGCTCGTGATCGTCCGGATAATACAGAGACTGTACTTCGCCGGTCTTCGGGTTCCGTGTGTCGCGCATGCGGATGCGTTCCTTCACGTAGGTTCGATCGGGATTCCGGCGAGGGCGACGAGTACCTGGATCGATGACATTACGCTGAATATACCAGGTATCCTCGAGTGTCTTGGAGACAAGCTTCGGCATGTGGCGCGCAGAAAGAGCATCGTCTGCACGCTTCCGGTGCGTAGTCGCGTTGTCGTAGACGAAAACGTGGTCGAAGGTCGGATAATGCGATGTTACGAGCTGAGCAGCTTTATCTGCCTGCTGCAGAATTTGGTCATTTGTGAAGTAACCATCCCGGTTGGCGCCAGGTCGAAATACTTCACGCGCGGACTCGTTTCCATTGGGCGAGCGAAGCCAGCCATAATCAGCGGACACAAAATCAGCGATCATTAGAGATGCACCCTCGCCCTTTTTATAGGGCTTTGGGGCGGCATCCTTATGATACCAAGACCTGTGAAACTGGTCAGATATAGTAAAAGAACTATTGGCGCTTGACGCACTTTTTGCGCCGGTCATGCGCATAGAATATGGACTCGTCGTGGTACCAGATAATCGTCCGTCGGTCATGAACACGCTCCCTGGTCTGAGGATAAACCTCGAGACCAGTTGCATCGTATGGTATAGTACGTAGAAGATGCTGTAGAAATTGAGTTTAATTCAGTGTGAGAAAACATATCGGCGCACCTCTTTGAGTCGTGGTATATAGATATGGTCACGATAGAACACAACATCCTTCCGCTCGTGGCCGTCGGTGTACTGTCCTCGACCTTCATGTCGGTAGCGATATCCCATCGTGTTGAGCCAACGCTTAGCAGTTGCTAATGAGATAGGCTTGTTGATGCCGTGTTTCGCACAGATGTCGGGGCGAGCCAGAAAGTCAACCAGAGCCTGAGCAGAGATGTTCTTGCCGAGTTCCTGCAGGTGAAGGCTGATGCTGTTCGCAAGGTCCTGGTCGCAGAGCATAGACGTCTTCCACGCGCCATATGGATTAACAGGAAGAACTGTGCGGTCCGCAATGTAGGCGCGGACCATACGATGAAGAAGTCGAGCACAGTACTGTCCACGCTCCAGAGTAATGGCTGCCTGAAGCGAGGACGCAGCCCAGCGCCCATACGTGACTGAGCCTGGGTTGACATAGAGATTGAGGAGGTTTTTCATCCCCTCAAGGCGAGCGCGGACGAAGGGATTAAGGTCGATGTACTCGTAGCCTTGACCATGCTGCTTTCGATGAGTGCGGAACTGAAGCCGAATATCATCGCGAGCCTTGGTAGCAGCCTCAATGCTAGGTGCTTGTCGAAGCTCGCCGTCGAGCAGGAAGTCGGACAGTGAGTCAACCGGTGTAATTACGTCGGCGGCATCCGAATCAGACTCATAGTCATCGCCGTCGGGAAGTGCTGGAAGTGAGGCTATGGGATCGCTATCATCCAGTGCTGAAGTACTGGACGATGGGACACTCTGCGGATTAGGCGGAGGAGTCGTAGTTGGAGCGCACAGAGACGCGGTATCATTGAACTCAATCACAAAGTCTCGGGCTGGTGCAAAGCGACGAACAGATGCGCTATCATCGTCTACAACCTCCTGGACTGTGGCGCGGTGACGGTGCAGGGAGACGGGGGTGTTGAGTGCAAAGGTACGAGTTGGCGGAGCGACCGGTGCTGGAGAAGCGAAGAAAACATCGGCAGGTGCGGATAGCGTAGTGAAGCGCCTGTGCGCAATGGCAGGTACGGAGTTCTTGATATCTATGAGGCCAAAGAGACGCTTGCGCGGCGAGGGGCTCTCTGAGTGAGTGCGGGACGACTTTTGGGGGGTGGCGAGCAAAGCCGAGTCACCGGTGGCCTCCACCGACGCCGTCGCACTAAGTGCCCCCTCCAAAATATCCTGGACCATTATAAGATGCTACGCTAGCTGTGCAAGGACTAATATATACCTCGTTCTCTTGTCCTTCTGGCTGGACCCGAGGGCGCTTGCTCGGTGTTTTTCGAGGTGAACCAAGCCGCTTAAGGCCCTCTTTAACGCCCTGAATGGCATTGCTAATCGTGGCCTTCGCAGATGTGAAGTTGGAAGCTTTGTTCTTCCGCCATGCTTTCGGCGGCGGCATGGAACAAGACAAGAAGCGGTAATCCGCGGACTCCTCTCCGACAAAGCATCCGGGGTCCGATTTTACACCGCACAATATAGTTTAAAACAATTTTGCACAAAATGTTGGCGGCAGAATTAGTTCAACTATCTTCTATGGACGGGAATACACGAAAATCGACCACCGGGGTGGCTGTGTCGCCCAAAAAGGAAAGTCACGCACGTCGGTGGGGCTTCTGTGAGCGCTACCTTAGCTCCGCATCCTCCGCTCTTCCTTTCCGAATACTGTAGCCCCATTCCTTTCCTACAAGTGGCACCACTTCGCCAGGCCAGATATTGTGGAAATTACCTTAGCCTATGTGTTCACCCGCCGCTGCGGTATGCCGTATTGCGCTGGCTGCCAGTGCACCGCGTCAAATCATCCTTCTCAATTCCTCGGTCTGCTAATAAGCAACCCTCACATGTCTCAAGACTCGTACATCCTGTGTCTGGCTGTACCTGTGCTCCCTATTATGATTCAACTGTCGTGCTTTGGAGGCGGCCGTATGGTGGGTCATAGAATGGTACCGCCAGCCCTCTCGAGCCGTTCAGCTTGCCTTAACAGCGACCGATTCATTACCGAGCATCCCTCGCGATAGCAAAGTTTGCTACTCCAGCGGATACAGACTCTCTGGCGAGTATAAAGTCCGGCCCTTTGGCGGGAAGGTCTCACAGGCAATCCAAAGCACTCCGAGTCAACCTCAGATATGCGTCTCCTCCTTGTCGTCCTCTCAGTCGCCGCTGCAGCTCTTGGCGCCGCTGTGACAGCCCTCCCCGCTGTGACAGGCCTCCCCGGTGCCACCGCCACGAACGACGAAGACAAGATTAAGGTCACCATTATCTGTTGCTAGTTTATGGGGTACGTCTATTTTTTGTTGACACGCAAGCCATTTGAAATGTAAACTTACAATATGTTGGGCTATCAGAGTATGACTTTTGTGGACCTTGGGATCTCTATTTTGCTGTCGATGACGGAACGTTGCTCGTACGGATGTCTGCAATTACTAGTAGCCCCTGTCGCGGCAGTGGGAGCTGTTCGACGACGAAGAGCGCAGACTCGGAGCACGATGCGTTAGGTTGGTATAATGAGCTCGCGATCGTACGAAGTGAGGTCACGATTTCCGTAAGAGACATATGGCCTCGAAGAAGAGAGTCACGAGTACCATTCCCTTCTGTTCATAGGTATAGCTTCTCCGATGCAGCTGCAGTTACAATGACGCCCTTACGCATCGGATCTCACGCTGGATGGTCTACAGCAACGCCGAGGGGCAATTCGATCAAATACTGAATAGTACTCTGCCGACACAGCCGGGGGAAAGGAATTGACTACACACGGTATAGACCAGTGGCTTACTAGTAGAAAGTGAATATCTTCTCCCGACAGAGGGTGTCACGGTCGTGCTTTCACATCCGACCGGAAAGGGCTCTCCCGTCGCTGAAACAACGCTCGACAACTTGAGAGAATATACGCGAACCCTCGCTGTACTAATGCTCCACGCTTAGGAGCTGTAGGCGCGTGAGAGTAAGTCTTGAAAACGAATAGCGACGTACTCCCGGGCCGTATTCGATGGTCTGCGAAGCGGTCGTGTTCTGCTTGACTGGCACTGGAAACACGAACGCTCGCTGAATGTTGTGGGTCTTGAACGACTTGTGACGTTGTCAAGAGTCGTTCTGAACTTGGAGAGGCCTGAACTACGTTTGTAGGAGGAGGAGAGACATGATCGATTTGTGCCGGTGAGGTGGAGAGAACGACAGAGCGGGCACCTGCATCTGATTTGGGAACGATTAGCTCAATATCCCACGGGGTCCGCGCTACGGGCTCGCCTTCCTCAGGCTGAAGCGTATAGTCCACAGCATCCTCGGGGAAGATTGCGTTGTCGTCGTCGTCAACATCGCGGTGATGCTGAGCGTCCACCACCGAATCGCGCGCTTCCGCGGTACCATCTTCGTGCACAGCCCTGCTCGCGACCTCTTGAGCCCAGGCGGTAGTCTGAGGTCGTTTGGCAAGATATTCAGTCATAGCGCGTTCCTCCCAGTCCGCCCAGATTCTGCCGCGGGTGGTATTACTTTAGGACGATCGAGACCAAGTTTTGTAGTACAGTACGTACCTTTGAAGCTCATGGAGAGGCGGAAGAAAGTCTTTTGGCACCCCAAAAGCTTGATCAACCCCGTCGTGGTCCGAGAGGTCCAACCATAGTTCGACGTAAACGACCATTTGCCCGAGTTTCTCGCGTATTGCTTGGAGATCTTTGTCTACTTCCGGTTCGAATTCATCCATGACCAGGCTACTCGAGCCCGATTCAAGTCGATGGCTGGTACCAAAATCAGTAGCGACACGCGTACGGGTACAAAAGCTGACTTGGACGGCGTACCAGTACGCACTGAGGATGCGCCTTGAGCGTCTTCAAGTTCGGCAGCCGCTTCCTCGCTCTGGAGCTTCGCCTTGTCATCTATACGCTGAACCCTCATTGTATGTATAACATCAAAGGTGAGACGAGAGTCGCATGGGTTGTTTCCTATATGAACGCGGGATACGGCTGACGAAAGGTTGAAAAAGCTATGAACGTAGAGGTTGGACCAGGGGAGGGGCACAGAAGGAGTAACGGCAGGCCGACCGTCCGGATGGGAGGACGCAGGGGCGATGGGAATGGATGCGGCAGGACGTTCGGTCGGCGGTCCGTCGCCGATCATCCAAAAGTCCAAGTTGAGTTTGTATTCGTCGTCTGGATTCAAGATCATGATATCACGCCCTATCTACGAAAAAGTCAGAAGGCTGCGGTGTGAGCGGGATATGAAGGCGTACATTCACAACTAATGCAAGATACTTCCCCCGCGGGAGCTTGGCGGCGGCTTGTGTTGCGATTGGATCCTCTAACGCAGCCACGGACGCGACAGGGTCTAAGGAAAGGAGAACGAACTGGCCGAAGTAGTTGCCAGCTATTGCCTTGCCATGGAAAGGCCAGTCTCGAAATGCTGGCGTCTCAATAACGCGCATAGCGACGAGGGTGAAGGAAAGAAGGATCGCGGCGGAACGCGACTGACACTCACTGATCCGAATCTCAAACGCCGGATCAGGCTGAATTGACTACCGAGCAATACCGATGCTGCAGTTGCGTTTGCGCGCCTGTCTCATGGACGCGATTGAAACCGGACACAAGACGTACCTGATGCGCGACAGATGGGAGCCACAGATGTGCTCCAGGCCGACACAGGAGACAATGTGCCTTCGACATTACTTACAGGTCCAAACCACCGCCCACAGAAAAGCTCTAACTCGGGTAATCCTCGGGTGTCATTTGCTTGCGGTAGAACGTCTGGCATGGACTGAGAGATATCGACGACAAGTCCCGCATGACGAGCGGCTCTGCCGGTTCTGCTGACACGCCGTAGAGACCCCGGAGCATGCCATGCTGCGCTGCACGCGGTCGCAGGACCTTGTGGAGGCCCGAACAGAGTTCCCACAGGAGGCAATTCCCGTGACGGGTTGCCTTAACCCGTCGCGGTGACGCCTTCGCCAGCCTTTGCCATTCGGGTCAGAGTTCGAATCCGGTCGAATTCCGCCGACTTTTGCCTACATTCGTACGAGTGCTACAGCGTCGCCGAAGCCACACAACAGCTTCCTCTCCACCGCTCACACTTCGTCTAACCTTGCCGCCGCTTTTTGTATTTGTACCCGTGTGCCAAAGTCCCTTCCTTATTTACGGAATAAACTGTCATCCGTTCATTGTCTTGTATATCGTATGCGCAATACAATCCGTTTTCCTTGGTATTCTGGCGACATGACCGTCCCAAATTGACCCACTATTGTATATTACAAAGGCACTCCACGGTCCTGTCGAGCGCAAGCGCAAAGCCGTGTATGTATGTAGCATGCAACAATAACGGTGCCTCGAAATATCGGTGGACGCTATGTACACATTCAAACTTGGAAAATCTAAAACCAGCTGCTCTGGCACCAGGCAGCGGCTCTAATGAAACCTATGAGCACCGTTTTCCATATGGGATTAGCCTGGAAGCAATGCCCGAAGTTGTCCCGTGAAGGTTAGTCCAGTGGTTATGGTGTATGACCGCCAAAAGCGAAGGTCTGGCGGAGGCGTCACCGCGACGGGTCGACTGAACCCGTCACGGTGATTGCCTCCTGTGTCCTCGCCAGAGTCTATCTTGCGAGACCTGACCTCCCAATCGCGTCTACGATAACGGACTCTGCAAGATCTCGCCAAATCCCGATATGTGATGTCCCCACTATCGACCTGACGGCAAGCTTTGCTCACAGAGTGCTCAAAATCTATGAAAAAGCGCCCATGTACATTCCAGCTGAATACTTCGTACGAATTTAATTAACGGGTTGTCCACCGTCCGTCCGTAACAATATTGATCAGAAGTCGACGGTTGAAACGATACCTGCTCGGCACTGTTTGGAGTTACGGTCCCAAGGGGATGAGGATCCCTCTGCTTGAAGACCGGTGTTCGACGCGCAAGCGTCCTACCTACCTACCTACCTGACTGCATCGCATTGTCATGACCATACATCCCTCTCCGGCTCAGCATGAGAATCGATATCATCTTCGAATTCAGCACTTGCACTACATACATACTTACATTTTTCGCTCCGCGACAAGCCCATCCGACGTCGTCCAGAGCGCTTGCAGCTCAACGTTTATACAAGGGCGAGATTTAGAGTTCCTACTCTCAGTTTCGTGAGTCCTCACCTCGCCGGCGGCTACTGTGCAGCCCGTAGTCGACCCCGAGCCAATGAAGGTTGCTGATCACAGGGCATTCGCGGATACCTATCACCTCGGTCGGTACTAGGCCTTGATGTTATGTTCGTCGTGTACACTTGGTAAGCTGACGGGAGCAGCTTGTAGTGGAACCACACGTCGAGCGGCCGAATTGGCCGCACCGAGTACTAGTACCTGCACCTAGGTAGGTAGATTCGGAGCTGATGGGCCTACATAGACTGCCTCCGGACTGAGGGCTCAAGGTAAGTTCCGTTCAGTGACAAAGTTCGGTGTGTCGTAAACTGGGCAATACAAGACCTGTCACTGTCACTGTCACAATACCCGGATCTCTGAAATAAGTGTAGCTGCAGCCTGAGAACAAGTATATTGATATTTTCGGCCCAACATGTGGGGAGTTCACGGCAGCTTTCTGCGTGTACCGCGACTGACGCGAAGCTGAAGCTTTCGTACACTACAGTATCCCGCCAGCGAGTTCCCTCATCTACTAGCGGGATCTGCGTTAACTGTACGGACTTGCACATCGCTTGCCGCTCACAAAACCGCCCCCTGCTGGTGGGTTTCGAAACGGTCCTAGGTACTCTCTTGGCTTTCTCTGCGTCGCCGAACCCCACCTTCTCACATGCTTGCCAGTGGACGACTTCACACGCAGTTCAGGCGTGGTGACAACATCCGTCCCAATTGCCCAACGACCACGACGGTCGCCATACTTCAAGAACCATCGGTCTGCGCGTACCAGCCTTGTACACGACGGCAACGGTTTGGGCTCCTTGGAGCTATGATACGCTCCGCACCATGGCGAGGAGGCAGGCGCCGGACCCCCGGACACAGACACCGATAGGCGCCGGAAGATGCGGGGGAAGCTCGCAGGGGCGACGGAGGGCGGCATCTCGAGACTCGAAGGCGAAGGCGGGTGCTCACAGTCAAAACAGTCACGCGCGGCGGCCGGGTTCTGGTTCGTAGAATGAAGGGGACACCGCGAGGTTTAAAAGGAATTGGATTCCGACATTCACAGACGATATGAGAGGAGAGGAGAGGGTTGCTTTCAATACATGGGTGAGAAACAAAAGGATAACCAGAGCACAGGAAAGGGTCGTAAGCGGCAGCAGCAGTCCGAGAGAGTAAGAGATTAGAGGGAAGTGGGCGGAAAGAGATCGTCGAGCTCGCGGCCGGTGACGCGGATTTCGACGACTTCGACGGCGTCGTACGGGTTGGGTGAGGAGGATGTTGTGGTGAGCGAGACGCAGGACTGGCCTGGTGGGGAGGTGGAAGTGACATCTGCGATACGGGGTTGGCATCAGCGAGCCATTCAGTCGACCAATCAAACGACACGCCGCAAGCGCGTGGCAGTGGGATAATGAGCACGTACAGCGATCCTTGATGTACGCAGGAACGAATAGATCCTAAGAGCGGCGTGAGCGAATATAGGTAACAAAGTAAGGAATACTTACCTGGTTCCAGACAAAGCCCTGGGAGCGGTGGATGGTGAGGATGGGCCTGTAGACGGACTCGCGGTAACGGCGCGAGCTCTTGCGGTTCGTCGTCTTGCGCTGCGTGCTCGGCGTGCACTCCTCCATCGCCACAGGCGGCGGCGGCGGCGGCGGGTCGATGGCGCGCTCCTTGCCCTTGGCCGCCTTGCGCGCAGACGCCGCCACCTCCTCGTCCACGCAGCCCCCCGTCGCGGGCGGGTCGACCTCCATCGCTGCTGCCTCCTGCGGGACGTTCTCAAAGTCCATCTCGAAGCCGGCGTCGTCGTCCCCGGCGCTGTCGTCGTCGCTCTCGTCGTCCGAGTGATGGTTGTGCTGCGGCTCGCGCTCGTCGTCGTCCGACTCGCTCTCCGAGTCGCCTGGTACGGGGATCTGCTCGTAGTACGCCCACGTCGGCGGGCTCGCCGCGCGCCCGAGCGTGCGTCGGCGGAACATTGGGTACGAGCTGGCTTGTGGCGACGACGGCGAGACGGGCCGGTGCGGCGCTGCCATAGCGCTCGTCGAGGGCGGGATGGACGACATGGGCGGGCGGCGGTGGCGGGGGAGGTGTCGCGGCTGGCGGTGATGACTCGCAGACCAAAGCACACCGTCTGGGCGCGGCCCTTGCCGACTCCACCGCACCGACATCCCCCGACAGCGCCCGAAACACGACTTGCACGCCCGTCTCCATATCGATGATATCTCTCGCGTATCGGGATTCACACCTCCCAGGCCTCAGGCGGTCTTCTGACCACGTTCTCAGCCCTGAGACATGCTCAATCTTCAACACACGACACAAACAGAATGTTTCCCTAGCGACCTTTCCAGCTGCTAACACGACAAGTCCATGCATGCTCGAAACGTCCCAGTCGTAAATCGGCCGATCGGAGCAACGTGAGTTTGTTCCCGCGGAGCGCCCACGCAGTCCGGCACGCCGGCACAGCATCGCCGTTGTACGATTAACTCACAGTGAGCTCAGCTGTACAGCTCAGACTAGTATCATCCCCCAAATCCTCGCATGGAGGTGGTGTGCACGTACTTCCGAGGTCGTTTGACAGTACACTGCTCAAACGACATCACGGTGCCGCGGTTGTCGAGGCGTCAGTTCGCAAAGGTTTGTCCGCGCAAGGCTGAAGCTTACAGGAAGTACCGGTCTCAGCAATATTACTCCCTCCTACAGGCGGAGAAGATATTCGCTATTCTCAGCGTCGAGCGGTGATCATTCCCCGCATAGTACTAATACTTCCCAGGCCAGTCCTTCAATTAAATTTGAGTGATATCTCGTATAGTTAAAGATATGGTGAGTCGCGATTTGCCGCGTCCGCGTGACACGGTCCTATCCTCTCCTCGCTCATTATCTCAGCCATCCGCTCGCTCTGCATGCGCTCAGATACGCGCCGACCTTTGTTTTACACGGTCCGAGCGTTGCCGTATCGAGAGGGATAGAGATTCAAAGGACTGCAAAGGACTCTCGCAGCCCCATACTGGTACACGTTGAAGGATGACGGTAGGTCTACATATGAAGTCCAACCATTGTCCCACATATTCCACAAATCGTGTAGCCCCTCGATAGCACACACGTCACGTACCTGGGAGAAAGGTTTCCGATTGAGTGCACCATGCGTTGCTCCAGAAGCCAGAGAACGGTATGTTCATATCTCAAGGTAGCTTCTCAGTGTCTCAGCTGTGACACCTTCGCCGCCGCGCAGGTTTCTCGAAGTGCAGGTGTTCAATAGTACGCGTATGTAGGTTTAGTGGACCCCTACTTCTGTTTTACCAGCACTCAGCGCTGCTCCTCGAAGCCAGATAATCTGATTCCGCTCGCGTCGATCGTCGTACGCGCTCGCAACATCGCTCAGAACATCCCTGTAAGCATTTATGCTGAGACTATATCAGCACGTATCCGCATTGTGTAACGATTAACACCGGAGCGGAGCGAAGGTTGGCCTTGTACACTGCTATGATTTCCGCGGCGAGCCGCTGAAAACCACGGACGTTGCATTTGTCAAGGAAGTTCTACGCTCAGCCTGTGACATGATGATCTCACGGTGGAACATACAGGACATTTCACTCAGACTAGTATCAGACCGCAAGCTCAACCCCATCAATATCACTCCCTCTGCAAAATAGGACTCGACTCCCCGCAACATGGCGGAAAGAAACACTCCGGCGGGCACTGCGGCAGTATCGGCGCCGGAATCGCGGCGACGAGGCCGATGAGGACGAGGACGGTTGTAGCAGCGAGGAGACGCATTGCGAATGAGAGAATGAGAGTATCGGTGTAAGGTGATGACTGGTTATCTAGAGCGAATGGTGGAGGTTGAGCGGAGGGACGAGGAACGTCGATGCCAATGATTTGATCGTGCCTCACTCTCAGTCCGAGCACCGATCGACACGGATCCGGAGCAGCTGTCACTGTCCAGTACAATATCTCTTCAGGATCACCCTCCTCAAGAGGGGTCTCCATCTGTTCGGATACAGCACGGCACGGCGCGCATCTCCGCGACGCTGAAGAACTCAGAAAACTGCAATTCAACACATTTCTTATTAAGGTGCAACAGATGAGTACAGAGGTATATAGGAGGATTGAACAGGACAAAAGAACTACTCACCTACAGGCAAAACGGGTTCATAGAGTCCACATGGCAATCCGGGTTGCACCCTCCAGCCGGACACCATCGCTTCACGGTGTCGAGAGCAAGTGGGGGACTACTTACTGCGTATCCTGCGAGGAGCATGAGGACGAAGGAGATGCGGAGGAACATGATGGTCTGAGGATGGAGGCGGTTGATACAGTACTGTAACGATGCGTGTTGTCTACGATCATATCCAGGTTCTACTTATGAGCGGCTATTCGTAGTAGCGGCTAGACTACGATAAAATGTGCTATGAAAGGATGTGGGAAGGAGAGAAAGTTGGTCGGGCTGAGATGAGTGTGGCAAACTGAAACGACACCGATCCTATTGCTTGAGGCTAAATAAATACATAAAGCGGCGCCGTCTGAACGTGTCCTCAGGGCGCTATGGTTATGTTCTGGTACGTGACCGCGCATAACCCGCGCCAGCGGAGGCTGGCGAGTACTGCGCGAAACCGCCGAAGGCGCGGTTTGGTTACAAGTATTGCGAAATGATGTTGGCATAACTTGCGCTATGCATGGAGCACACTCAGGCTGTCATGGGACGTCTCAGCTGCGCGTGCCTCGGCGACGACGCGTGCGACAGCGCGTTTACTGTAATTATCTCTAACGCGCAACTGTCAACTTCTGTTACAGACTTCAATCGTAATCCTTCAAGTTCTCTCGGTATCAGGAAAGATACAGAACCCAGACCGTCTGTACTGAGCCACTGGGATGTATGTATAGCAAGTGTGGTAGGGTCCAGTAGGATTGTGGACGTACGGGTGTTATACCCTACACAACCCTCCTATCCTCCATCGGCTCCGCACCTAGAAGGCGCTGAGAACAACGGCTATGCCGGGTACCCGGCCGGTGTTAGGACACTGTCAGCCTCGCCGGGCGTCCCGGTAAGCGAGTTGGACGTACATGTTCGTCGCTTTCACTAACTCACTTCCGAATCGTATATATAAAGCTTCGTTGCTCATGTATAGCATCTCTCCCTCAACGAGTTTCAATGCGCTTCTTTGCTCTTATGTACCGCCGTTCTCACCGTCGTCGCGATGCTCGCCGTCCCTGCAGTCTCTAGCCCTGCTCCTTGCTCTAATGTGCCGGGTGTGTGTTGCTGCCCGCCGGGGCAGAGATGCTGCATTGTGAGTCGTTATCAGTTTTACTGCTAGTAGGATCCAGGTGGTTGACTATCCGACAGTGAGAATTGAGCGAAACAAACGATGGGAGCTCTGCATTTGCGTGGTCAGGCGACGCGAGTGCTGTACTAGTCATCATATGATAGAGTTTCAGACTCGGAGGCGGGAGTGTTGTACTGACACTAGGGAGAGAATGACATTTTCTGCCCGCCGAAACTAGACAACCTTCAGAAAATGTATAGGACATACTTCCGTGCGGATATCTACGCCATGTTCCCTTTCCCGATCAATCGTTATGGGATCTCAAACGCTCAGCGAGTGCGAGTTTTCAGCTCCCGGATTCTGAGCGCTAGCGTGGTACGGCAGCGGCTATAGAGCAACGCTACTACTCATTGGTGGACCGCGTTTCGAAACATGCTGTTCACGAGGACAAGATAGGGTCCGTCCACGGGTGCGAATGGAAGCAGTGGTCGGTCCGAGCCGAGGGTTCTCAACCTCTAACCACGACCAGGCCGAATCGTGGATAGGGTTATCCTCGTTGGTGCATCACCCGGCGCGCACGAATTATTCTGTCTCGAAGAATCTCCTACTCGAGGGCATCTGTACTCTTCTGGTCACTCCTGCTTCTGCATCGTCGGGCTCATCATCATGCCTACGAATCCTCTGCCGGCTATTACAGGAGATGCGAACGCGGATAACCCGATAACTCGTGCTTTGCGTGGTAACCAGGCTGATAGCCTGGACACAGACGCACAGTCCACTACCAACTCGTCGTCAGACGCAGCGTCGGAGAGCTCGACAATCGTTTACAGTCATGAGGCGTTCGAGACTTTTCAGCATCGCGTCCGACACCTACTCGAAGAGCTTCGTTCCTCTGACCAGGCAGCGTCAGCCGTCATATCGCGGTTACGTGGTGGTAGCTTCAACAGAATCATCGGCATCACCATGGCTCCCGACAGCTCTTCAGCCCAAGAGCTCATCTTACGAGTCCCTCGCTTCGAGTCCGCAGATATCACGCTCCAGGTGCAGATTCTCGCATGGCTCTCGCGATCGACAGAGCTTCCCGTGCCGCGGGTTGTCGCCCACGACGACGCCACGGACAATCCTCTTGCCGAACCTTACATACTCATGGAGAAGCTTCAGGGCGTCTCGCTCTTCCACGTGATGGACGCTATGAACGATGAAGAGCGTCTGTCAATGGCGGAGCAGGTTGCGCGCCTCATCGGCAGGATACACACAGCGCCCGTCCCGTCGGGAATCGGCCCACTTGTTCTGGGCAAACAGGGACATGTATGCGTCGGTCGGTATCTGGACGACGAGGACGGGGACCAGAATTTCGACGACGACGCCCCAGCTCCTACTACGTTTCTTGCCTTTCTTTCGACTCGCTTCAGGGAGCAGCGCGAGTACTGCCAGACGCGCTGGCCGGAGGACGCGCAACGCATCAGCTACTGCGACCGTCTCTTGTACGCCGCCCAAACACTCTTATCTTCGGCGTCAGAACGGGAAGAAAGGAATGTGCTCTTTCATCGTGACATCGCCGCCCGTAACATCCTCGTTCATCGGACGGATGACGACTCGGACTGGGCGATCAGTGGTGTTCTAGACTGGGACGACTGCGCAGTCGCCCCGGCGGAGGTGTCGTTCGTGTGTCCAGGCTGGCTCTGGGCTGGGCGCGGAGAACCGCCCGTGTCTGACAGTTTCGACGAGAATGACTGGGATCCCGACGAGCCTCCATACGATGAATTCAGCGCGCGTATACGAGACACTTTCGTCGATGCTGTGGAGGGCATTCTCCCTGGTTATATGGACACCATCCGCACATCGAGAGCGCGGTGCCTTCGTCAGCTGCATGAACTGGCGCAGGGCGTCATCTCCTCCGCCGAAGATGAGCGCAAAGCCGATCTGGTCATTTCTGCAGCCGGACAACTGCTTGACCGGGTTTCGAGCGGAGGAGAGGGTCCTGATGGCCATTGATGGGTCACATATTGCATTGGCTCCGAAATCTCCGCGCTGGCTCGTAACTTCCGGACATATGCCTTTTACCAATCGCCACCTGACCACATGTTGAATCCTGCGCTATGTGCTGCTTAGCTTCGGAATCTGCGCTATTTCTAGTAGCGAACCGTGTTCCAAGAACTGCCAAATGTATATTGTAGTATTTCCGCAAGTCGGCGCTTGCAGCCTGGGGTATCTCAAGCAATGCGCTGACCATGAAACAAGTCGCAGCACCAGAGTAGCCCTAACTTAACTTCTTATCTAGACGCACAGGGTACAGAAGGGACAAACTTGGACTTGTGCCAGTCAGGTGAGTGCGGGCCACTGTGAGTACGGGCCACTGTTCGTGCCTGATGCCTCATTCTTGTACCCGGAAACTGTCTCTCGCAAGTATAAGAAACCCGGCCTCGAGACCAGGACGTTTGGACTCGTTCCTTTCCAGGCTCCTCCCCGGTACCTGTCTACACGCTCGCTGTCTCCAGGCTGACTTCGCGTAGTCACCGACTACTTACTACATGCCGTCCGGAAAGAAGGGCTCAACGACTCATCATTGCCCTCAGAAGAGTAAAGGGAACTGCAGGTAAGGACTGATGCGACTGTTAGCCTCGTTTGTCTCTTGCTCACGCGCTGCACCAAGGTACAATAAGCAGAAGGGCTACTGCACTGCGCACCAGACGAAGTGCGAGACGCACACTTGGATTCATCTCAGCACCGAGGAGTGCGTAAAGTGCCGTAACGAGAAAAGCGCCGAAAAGGCCAAGGCCGGCGGCAAGGACAAGGCGGACGACAAGGACAAGGCGGGCGGCAAGGACAAGGCGGACAAGGCGGGAGGGGCGGACAAGGCGGACGACAAGGACAAGGCGGGCGGCAAGGACAAGGCGGACAAGGCGGGAGGGGCGGACAAGGCGGGCGGCAAGGACAAGGCCGGCGGCAAGGAGAAGGCCGAGGCCGGCAGCAAGGACAAGGACGGCGGCAAGTAGGCGCATGGAGTTCAGCTGAGATAAATCGTATAGTTAGAGATATGGCGAGTCGCGATTTGCCGGCGGCGCGTGACCTCGGTCCTATCCCTCCCTCTTTGACTCTGCAGCTGAACTTGACCTTTCTGTCCCTACCTTCCCTCTCCGCCTTCTCATTCTCCGCCTCTCACCTTATGACTGTTTTTCTACTGCTTCGCACGCTGTCCTCCGCTTCACTCTGTCACAGTCTTATGTCTCGAGCACTTCTTTCCTCGGCCCTACCATTGTAGCACTTCCCGTTTCCTTTCATATGTTGCTCATTCTCTACCGCTACTCTATTCGTCCACAGTGGCATTCCTGACAACGTGACCTTACCTTCAACGTTACCTAGGAAGAGAATGAGACCGTAGCGGAGCGAAGGTTGGCCTTGTGCTGGCTGGAAATTAGTAACACACCCGAGGGAGAATGACAGACATGCTTTTATAGGAAACGTTTGGGGCACATCAGGCATGGCAGATGTTAATGTACGGGACTACGCCCTCGGGGAAAAAGCGGGGACATATCATGTCATGCCACAGACAGGACAGCTTGTTCGTTCCCATGAAAGTCACATGACCCATTTACACCAGTCTCCAAGCCGTCAGAAAGATTTCGAGGCGTACTTAAACAAAGACCTGGGACCACAACGCATCAACGTCTGAGTCCATTAGTAGGATCCGACTTTTGCGCAGTGTCACCGACCTTCAGCAATCGATCTGAACATTCTCGGTGTGCTTTCCAGGGCAGCACCGCGTCTTGGGATCGCACGGAACCGGTATAGGGGCTGCGCTGACGAGGGAGCTGACGAGGACGGCAGTGATGGCGAGGACAACGGCAGGGGCACGCATAGC
>KV426175.1:94304-109134 GCA_001632375.1 Exidia glandulosa HHB12029 | reverse complement strand
CTGCGCTGTGGAGATCGTTAGCCGCCGTTCCTTGGCCATGGAATACCCCGAACGTCTCGCCCGATCTCATCCACTTCGTCCAACACGCCATGGAGCTCCGCCCTCAGTGGTGGCCTGGGGTTCTCGAGCATATTCGTCAGACCGGGTCGGAGAAGGAGCGATCTCTGGTCGCAGCAATCGACGCAGAGATTTCCCACCGCGGCCTCTGCGCACAGTGTCCTGAAAGTCTGGGCTATCCCGCTGACACCTCTTTGTATGATAAGGCTGAGGCGCAGGTTACTACTTCCTGCTAGGATCAGAGACCCGGAAAATGTCACTCTGATTTGTGGTCTCGACTGTTCTTACTAGTACTGTAAACGTTCGTTGCGCCGCGCTTTGCATACGCCGATCCTCCACTAACGCACGTTGATTGCCCCTGATACTGTGTCGCATGCACGCATGGTATACAACCGTCGTTATCGGTGCATATACATGATTTATCTCTTTGTGCGTCGTCTCTTAGTAGTTCTGGTATCGTTCGGCGTCATCGAGGTCCCGTGGCACTTGTGCGGAACTGATTCAAAGTCTCCCTAGACCACTTCGCACAAGTTCAGGCCCAGGTACTTACGTATCGCATAGGTCTAGTAACGAGGTGCCCTCATTCGGTATACCTAAATTAAAGCGCCTGATGAGAATTGGTGCCTGGCTGCTCCCGCGGAGCGCTCGTGCTGTGGCGCAGAATCGGTCGAAGGTGCAACTGTGGCACTGGCAAGCAACGAAAGTTCGAGCAACTTCAGACGTGTAACGCTACCACTGGCATGGCTGACAGCTTGGACGGAGGTGTCGGGAGCGTCAGGTGATGGAGGTTATCAGGCACGCACAGTCTCGGCGTGCTCCGCGTGTTGCTGGCCCCCAATATAGCTATAAGAATTGGACACTCCCGTCCGCCGAGCAAGTCTTGCGTGCTTCCTCCCCCCGTAGCCCTCTCTCTCAATGCGCCTGCCCGCTCTTTTTGCTCTCGCCCTCTGCGCCATCGGCGCCGCCGCCGCGCCCGTTGCACCCCGTACGTCTGCAAATTTTCAGAGACAGGCGTCAGCCATCTCACTATTACGGCCCAGCACCTCCTGGAACGCCAGGGTGGAAGCGCGACGACGCTGTCGTTCATGGAACGCCTGGCTGGAAGCGTCAGGATACCGACGGTACCCCTGGCTGGAAGCGCGGCACGCCTGGCTGGTGAACACTGGGAACGATGATGGATCTGTGCGTGACCTTCCTCGCAGCTCGTCCTTTTGCGCTGATGCACTTTTCAAGGGTCTCTATTTCGTCACTTGTTCATTCGGGCCTGCGTTAATTCGTCGCTGTATTGATGGCTCCAGCCAACTGGTGTCCCGTCTTTGTCCCCACCGCTCCTACCACACTGTACCTGAAAATATCGTACCTCAAGCCCTCGCGTGCGTCGCGCATGTAATCTCCCCTCTCGACCTCCACTGTCACGCACGTCGCATTCGCTCGCCGTCGCGCGCTGCTGCGTCATTGCGCGCTCGAGACTCTCGCCGTTCCTCATCCCGGATCAACGCTGCTCGCTGCTCGCTCTGGCTCATCTTCCCAGATCTTCGCATCCCTGTTCCAGCTCTGTCTCGATGACTGCGCGATGCTCCTGCAAATCATCATGTCTCAAGATCGTGGCATTCGACCGTCACACCCCCATGCCACTGTGTCTCGACGTTACCTGACTCTTTGGCGTCGTTTATCTAACTCTTTGGCGATGAACGACGCCAGACTGACATCGTCTTGGCAATGCCGCGCCCGTGAGAAGAATGCTTTGCACCCTTCCGTTTTCGGAACTGGCAGCATGCGTGAATCTCAAATTCCCCGGACCGTGTTCCGCCGGTCTCACGGTTTTGCCACAGTTCGATGCCTCTGATCCCGCATCGTCAGCACAGAGGGCGGCTTCCCGTTCGACGATGTGGCAGGCACCGTGTGGCGTATGACGTATGACGTCGACTTTCTCCGTTGTTTCTCTTGCGAAGCCAGCGTCAGGCACCGCAATCAGGGCGGTCGTATTGTGCGCGAGTCTCAGCATAGCCCTTCGTGGTCGCCACGCGAGGCCGGGAGGCGCCCGCCTTCGTTACGATCAGATCATCTTTCGAACTAAATGCTTGAACGTCTGAACCTTGAAGCTTACTCTAACTATACAAAGGTTTGACATCGTAAGGGTCTCTATCGTGGCAGGCCAGACGATGTTATGTAAGTTCATACCGGTCCTCCGATGGCAGTTTGCACGTAGAAAGGCAGCTGTCAGTAGAAGAACTTCGCCTCACTGGTGATCCACCGATAGCGCATGCTGAACCGAGGACACAGCCTGAATGCACGCGCTGTCGGCGAACTCGGTAACGTGGGAGATGAGCAATCGTTCCCCTTCGGACTTCATGATAATCGTAATCATGTACTCGTTCAGGCTGCCAATTTCGTCAGGAACCAGCAGCCGTGAGCATCTCAAGCAGCGTACTATGGTGTCCCGTCCGTCATAAAGGTGTCGACAGAGCGTGCCTGTAAGGTCATCGCCATATTCATACATATTAGGACTTTGCTGCACTCCACTTACGTGGACTACTATCGTGCCTCCACCTCCAGATGCATCAGGTGCGTCGATAATCCTTAGGAGCTCCTTCTGCGCAGGATATCAGCCAAGTCGACGGAAAGCCGAGCAGAAGGACAATCGCGGCAGACCTTGTTCTTCCCGTCCCGTAGCTTACTCTTGACGCTCTCAAGCGCACGCGGAAGATGACCGCGTGGGACTGCGGGGAATCCGAGCGATGCCGGGAGCACTTGAACCGTGAAGTCGCCAGTTATGAGCGCCATTACGCGGTCGACGTCGAAAGTCTCGTTTGCCTTGAACCACTTGTGTGCGAGAGCGACCCGTTGTGACTCCATCTCAGAAGGAGATACGCAAAGGTCTACACACAGAGCCGCGCTTTAGGGTAAGTTTATACAGGTTGCTGCTGTAAGGCGATGCTCGGGCTCGGGCCCGATGTTAGTCGGACGATCGCGTGTCAGGCGGCACGCTACCGCGGCCGAATGGATAGCAGTAATCGTATCTGGCGTTAGTGGTAGTACATTGGACATTTAGATTGGACTCAAGCACCGCAAAATGCCCAGAGGAAGATGCGCAAATTGCCGGCCGCGGCTTGGCTTCGTCCCCCTCCATCCTGGACACGAATTTTGCATCACCATGTCCGCAGGGTGATTTATTGCGAGCTGTACTTGTGGGGCATGGGCCACCTCTAGAGCGTCTGGGTGTCACTGCGACAACGCATACCTGGGCTTAGGAACCCACCTCGCGCGGCCAGGACCGTATCTTGGCCCACTTCAGCTATACGGCCTTTCAGTACAGGCGCCTCTGGTAATTCAATACACTACTGCGTGGATGCTCCTGCCGCCGGCCCTTTGCTACTGTCGGCTTAATCTGGAAAGAAGGCGACCATTCTTCCCGACTCTCATGGCACTGGATCCGATACTGCATCCCCACGGCAGACCGATCGATGGCTCATCTCACCTGAGCCTTCACCTCTGTCGACACCCCAGCGCAGATGTCGGTGCTCTTTACGTTCGGCTCCTTCGGTGACATCGGCTCTGTTCTCCAAATCGCATGGGCCGTACGAGGAGCACTCAGCGAAGCGGCATCCGCATCCGAGGACGTACAATCCCTGATCGCGGATATTGACTCGTTCACTATGGCGTTGCAGAACGTTAAAGCCGTTGTCGCGCAAACGTCCGACGTCCCAGTTTCCGTGCAGAATGGACTTTCGCATGCGCTGGGTCTGTGCGGGAACATCTTGGAACGCGTGCGACGGAAAGTGGACGCTGTACACAACGCGGTCGTGCGTGCGCATGGAACTGGCGTTTGGCGGGGTTACTGGGCAGCATGCGCGTGGGCCGTTCTGGGAGGCAAAGTGGAGGTCGACACTCTGAGACGAAGGCTTGTGGACCAGTTGGTAGTCATACAGACGCTTCTGTCGGTTCTTCACAGGTGCGACGCTACATCTTTCGGCCATGGGTCAGCCGACTGACAACAGCTACATACGTATGATCAAGTTCTTCTTCCCTCGAGATCGATAGGCGCAGCCGCAATGAGCACGTCGACGCCTTTCACCTCATTCGTAGTGGGCATGATATGCCGGCTCGCATGAAGTACTTCGTACCACAACACTTCTTCGACTTCTTGGGGCGCCCGATACTGCCGATGCAGAAAATGTCCTATCCGGCAAGTCACCATTAACTGTTCGTGCTCCTTCGCTGAACCATTTTGTTAGCACTTCATAGAAATGTGGCTCGCAGTAAAGAGCAATAGTAGGCCTCGCACGCTTCTTTCTCCGCGGATAGGCTCTCTGCAGTCACAGTACGTACGAGTCTTCCACTCCAGCCGAAGCTTTGGACTGAACTCGTCCGCAGGGTTGTCTTTGCCGAGGACTTGACTTGCTGCTGGTACGACTTCGTGATCTATAGCGACCCGCAGATTTTCGGACAATTGAGCGTCATGCTCTCGCCCCTCTACTTGACAAAAGCGCCAACTCCGGAATTGGCGAAACCTCTCTTACTCGCGAACGAGATGCCGCTCAGTCGGAATGTGCACATGACAAACTCAAGGGTGGCGCACGCGACTTCCACAGTGTTCAGGACGAGTACGCGCCTCTTGGACATTGCGATGGGCTACGACACTCGCGATGGACAGTCTCCGACCCATGACTTGTGGACGCTACCCATTACACGCATGCGGACAGTAGTATCGGAGGAGTTGAACGTGCAGCGATACACGAGGCAGCGACAGGCGTTCCAGCTCTCGGAGTACTTTAGTGTGGAGATGACGCAGCGTGCGTGGGAGACATCTCTTGCTGTTTTGCTATCATTGCAGACGCAACAAACCGGAAGGAGAGCGCGGTCGGGATTGACTGCGAAAATCGCGCGCGACATGGTACGAATGATATCCCAATCTGCAACAATGGAGAGCTTGGTATCAATGTGATTTCGGCCCTGACCTCGGCCTCGTATCCCCGAAGGTCCGTTCATTCCCGATGTGACTGGATCTGCGCAACGTGGGATTCACCGCATATTGTAGTATACGATTCTATACATATAATCTCAGTAACATGAATAATTCGCAACGCTGCCTGCGCAATGGGTGGTACAGTCAATGAAATAGCGAGTCCGTCTAGGCACTGGGCGCTTCTTTCTCGAAATCCGGACATCCCCGTTCCAGGAAGCGCCGGCATTTCAGATCGGGTCTATTGCCCACAGGTGCGAGCCAAGCATGAGTCCGACCTTGTTCTTGCCTCCTTCCTCGTCGCGCCAACTATGTTACGCGTCGCTGCCACCATCGCGTTCGCTGCGCTCGCGGCCATGGTCATACGGCGCCGGCGCTCGTCGTTGAAGAACCTTCGCTCGCCCGTGCGTGAGCTCTATGAGCTTCAGTGGTCTGTGGCTGAATATTGCAGTCACATCCGTCCCTGCTCTGGGGTCATGAGCAGCTCGAGTTTGAGGACGACCAGGGCTGGCAGTGGCGGCAATGGTTCACGGAATGCGGCAAAGCTTTCAAGATTAGAGCTGCTTGGGGTCACCCTGACATCGTACGCTCCCTAAATGCTTTAGATATGGATTCAGACCTTCTATTTGACCTCGCTATCAGTTGGTAATGGGCGACACCGTCGGGCTCTCGCACATATACACGAAGAACGCGTACAACTATGCGCACTCGCCTGTCTTCCGCCCGCTCATCGAGCGACTGACGGGACGCGGTCTCATCTGGATCGAGGGAGAGCGAGCTCATAAGCGTATGCGCGCGCTCGTAGCACCAGCATTCAGCGCCGACAACGTGCGGAATATGCACCCTGCAATTTACCACGTCTCGCACGCTCTCCGCGACCGCATTCTGCACGAGGTTGCCGCGTCAGGAGATTCTGCCAGTCTCGTGCTCAACGTCATCGAGTATACAGCGCTCGCGACTTTGGACATCATCGGGCGCGTTGCCTTTGGATATGACTTCAACTCCGTGGGACAGGCGGAGGAGACTGTTCAGATTACGGAGGTTTGGCGCAAGCAGAACGAGATGGGCTGCACGCATGGGGCGTTTGTTGCTATGCTCGCCCTCCGTCTATTCCCATGGATTACTTCTCTGCCCCTGGAGGCTATCGAGGCGCAGGGCGCAGTCGCGAACAACATACGGCGGCTCGCGAAAGATATCGTGGCCAATGGTCAAGGCGACGACAAGCACGAGGGGAAGGATTTGATGTCTCTCTTGCGTGAGTCTGCATGCAGCATCCGCTCTACTCAGTGCCTGATGAAGTTGCTGCAGTCAAGGCGAACGCAGAGCGACAAAGTGGTCAGCCCGTGGAGATCGAGGACATCTAC
Source organism: Exidia glandulosa HHB12029 (assembly GCA_001632375.1). Taxonomy (NCBI): domain Eukaryota; kingdom Fungi; phylum Basidiomycota; class Agaricomycetes; order Auriculariales; family Exidiaceae; genus Exidia; species Exidia glandulosa. The sequence goes on along the minus strand of KV426175.1, from coordinate 102,750 downwards.
GAGCACATTGTGACATTCGTGTACGTCTTTGCTCTCACAGTTTACTCGTGCTGATGTGACGCTCGCAGTGTCGCAGGTCACGAGACGACCTCTTCGACCCTCGCATTCACGATCTGGTCCCTCGCGCGCAATCCAGAAGTCCAGCAGAAGCTCCGAGAGGAGGTCTCTTCCGTCGTGGGCGATATCACGTATGACGACTTTGCGGATCCGGACAGACTCCCTTATCTCGACGCTGTCTGCAAGGAAGCAATGCGACTCTTCCCACCCTCAGCGCGTAACGAGAAGGTCGCCGAAGCGGACGACGTGATCCCCCTCCGGCACTCTGTCAGGGGCGTGGACGGAACGTGGATCGACGCGCTGCCTGTTCGCGCTGGACAGGTAATTCACATCCCGTCCATAGCAATCAACCGGGACCAGGACGTGTGGGGCACAGACGCCGATACGTTTCGCCCTACGCGGTGGCTCGTTGGACGCCCAAGTCAGTCGAGGTACTGCTCACCGGACGAGCGCGGTATTCCGTCGGCCAATGAGATGTGCGGCGGGTGGAACGGGCTTTTTACGTTCAGTGAAGGCCCGCGGATATGCGTGGGACTGAAACTCGCGTTATTCGAGTACAAGGCCATCTTGACTACGCTCGTTCGCACCTTCGAGTTCCATGATACTGGTGTCGAGTTGACTCTGCGTCACGGAGCTACCCTTTCTCCTCGTGTCAAAGGGAGGGAAGACGAAGGGATCAACCTTCCGGTACGATTGACAATTCTCTGAGCTCGACTTCGTCTGTACATTCCGTAATAGGGTACGATTATGCATGACTGAAAGCTACAAACCGAGACGTGGGACAGTGTCCGAGTGCTCCGAGTCCCAGTCAAGTCGAGAGCAGATCATGTCATGTCGGTATACGCGTACAGCATCAATCTTTCAAGTCGGGACAATTTCTACACGGCCCACGCGAAGAAACGCGGTTGTCCAACTCTCGTGCAATGGGTTTGCCTTCACCTCTGTCCTTCCTAGTCGAGGAACATCGCTGAGAGCATTCAACCACCACTCAGCTCTCGCAATTTCACTCAGGCCGAGCAAGGCAGGAGGTGAGCGATATCGATGAACACCGAAGGTCGTGGCCGTCTGAATCTGCGAATGGGGTGTCCGCAACGGTCAACGACTCGCCAAAAATCGTTCGTAATTTTAGAGGGCAGCAAATACAGTATGGCATAGTACATGACAAGGCATCAAGGCTGGAAACTGCATATAGAGAGTGTGTCATGCTCCGTGTGGTCGCCCCATCCAAGAGGCGGAGCTCCCCCGTCGAGGGCAGTGCCTGTATCACTATCCAATGTTGGACCTAGTAGACACGGGCCACGACGAGAAAGCTCTGTATCAAGCATTAGAACCATGAAACGCTCGTCCTCGGACCCTCCCCGCTGAACATGGCTGAGAGTATCAAGCCACCAATGGGGACGGAGTTCGATGCAGTGTTGCACAAGGTGAAGAATGCGTTCATGATTCCAATCATTAGTGAACGACTTGTAGGAGGCATCCCAGAAACGGTCCGAGACGAGGTATACCCAGATCGAGGTGGGATCTAGTTCCGCAAAGAAACGGTCTACAATCACCGCTGTGTTAATCCAGTCTCTGCGGGCAAGTGTGCAAAGAGCGTTGACGAGAGTGTTCGCCAGGACAATGAACACATCATGGTCGCCACCTCTGGTCCGTAAGGTAGCGACTAGCGTCCATATGGAGTGAGTGGATGGGGAGAGAATACCGGATGGATGTGTCAACATGGCACCAAGCACACTGGTGAGCTGTTCGGCCGAGTCCATGCGAATGCAGAAGCGCAATGCACTTTGGAGAGCACTCAAGATGTTGACAAATACGAGGGAACGCGGAGTCTCTCTTTGGGCTATATAGGCCACAGACCAGAGCGCATGCCAGTACTTCGATGCTGTTATACGATTCCTCATCGCATTGTCTGCCTGAAGAGAGAGAAACGATGAGATGCCATCTATCCCGTCTTCGTCGTGATCTTGATCAACAAATTGCCTTGTCGTCAAGAAGTCCAAGAGGAAGGGCAAGGACGAAAGAGGATTCTGGTCAAGCGAAGGATCATCACGAACCACGTACCAGCTGATGAGGTAAGGAATGAGCTGAGCAGCTAGAGCCTGTACAATGCCATCGCGAGAATGCAAGGCGACATGCGCTAGCAGGTCCGCTATACGATATGCGCAGGAGAGGTTGGTGGAGTGCAGACGTGGATGGTGAGATGCGACAGCCTCGTGAGCATAGATCGCCTGCAAAATGATCTTCCAATCGGCGTCTGAGAGCTGATAGAAGTCGCAACAGAGAAGATATCCAAGTCGCCATTCCAAGCCTGCAGACTCGGCACGAATCAAGAGTACGGCCGTCGAGGTAACGGAGGAAGATTCCAGACGTAACGTTGCAGCATGGTCCCTTGTAACTTCGGGAGTGACGGTGAGCATAGCCAGGTCGGGGTAATGTGCCGTGACGTCCCTCATCTCGCGAAGTGCAGGTAGACGCTCGTAGAGCCCAAAATTGTCCCCGTGTCGACACATGCAGAGCGCGCTCCGAGTCACACGTAGGACCTCTGTCGCGCTGGGTGTAGTGGCGGATCTTGTATACGCCGACCTCTCTGCAAAGTCCGCGAGTTCGTCGTGGGTCCGCAACTGATCCGCAAGTGCTGAGGTAGGATGGATGGCGCCGAGGGCCTGTAATCCAACAGCTACTGCATCCGAGTCGGGGACCTCGCTAATGAGCCAGTAGAGAGCCGATGCGCCGAGGTCATCGTGCTGTTGTTCCATGTGAAAATGAATCGCAGACTTGTCGCGGCGCATGGCCTCTACGCGTTCGATAGTCAGGTTTAATCGAACCTGAGATTGAATAGTAGCTTCCGGCGGTGGGGAGGCAGCGATAGGCAAAGTAAAGGCATCCGCGTCGCTGTAGGGACGAGTCACAGCCCGCTTGCGGTGCACTCGACACGAAAAGTTGGCAATGAACCCTCGGACGCGCAGACAAAGGGACAGCGCAAGTACGCTTACGCGAAGTAGCATCAACGTGAGAGGAACCGCGATTTTTCGCATTTGGGAGACAAGAGGTGTCGAGGTCGGGCACTGTGGAACATAGAGTGGCATCAACGTGCATGCGGAGTAGAAAACAGCTAAAGAGGAGCCAAGGACGATGAACCAGATACCGATCGCCTGGTCCAAATTCCAGAGAAAGGCGACGACCCCAGCAAAGAAGAGGAAAAGGGACAAATGAAGCATCACTGGGAGAAAGGATACGACCTCGGCAACGGGCCACGCATTGAGCGCCTGGGAGTACAGCTGGTGCCTGCGAGCCCAGTCGCGCGGACTTTTCGCTGACGCGTTATTACGCGCGCGATACTCGGTGATCCACTGCTTCACGAGGATAGACAGGAGCGCGACGGTGAGCGAGATTAAGATGCTCGTGAACCAGAGCCCATTAATCCATCGCGTGAGGGGCGACGAAAACGAGAGGTCTGGCGGAGGCGGAAGAGTAATACCCGCCGAGTGATTACTCGCTGAGACGAGGATGTAGAGAGCCGCAGCAGTGTACGCTGAGTTATCGGGTTGCAGCAGCTGGTAGCTCTCGATCACGAAAGCCGTCGCCACAGCTGAGAAAAGACCAGCCTAATAGCGGTAAGTAATGGATACGAAGTTATATGGATTTTTGCGCACAAAGATAAGAAGGATATCGAGCGTGCTGCTCCACCCTTCGAGCAGCGTGTTGTCAAAGGCCATCGCTTCCTTGCGATAAACCTTCCAAACACGCGCAGCGTCGGCCATCTCGCTACCAATAACAGGATCAGGCGGAAACTCCTTCTTGAATTCGGTATCAAGCTCCTCCGGCGGCAGCTTGTATTCTTTTGCTACATGATACCAGTCAGCTGGAGCGTGCGTGGCTTGGCGCAGACAAGCGTACGCAAAATTGCTTCGGCCTCGGTCTGACCATGCTCATAGTCCTTTGAAACCGTGAGTCTCGCCGCTGGCGGGATTATTTCGACTGACCATGATGGAAGTTAAGAAGAGAGACGTGGAACGGGTCGCTCGAAGCCGGACCCTCAGGCGTCAACACGGGGACAATAGAAAGACAAAGAAACCACAGCTCTGGCGCGGCGGCGCCAACTCAATGATGCGTTTGAAAATTCTTAGCATGGGCGACAAAGAGAGAAACCAGTACAGCACTGCTTCGGTTTCATTCTCTCCGGCGTAACGATTACGGTAACATCTACTACTCTATGTATAATCAAGTGCTCGAGGGCTTGTTATTTGCCGCAGCGACCGCGATCGCCTCAAGCTCCGAGAACGTGCCGCTCTTCAATGCCATGTTGCGGAAGTGACCGTCCTGCTTGCGAATGAGGTTGAGCGGCGTATCGAACTCGACAATGTTCCCTGCGAAGGACGATGAGCATGTCTGCAAGCTTTCTAGAGTCGCAGCGAACCTTGGTCGAGAACAATCAAGCGGTCATAATCTGCGACGGTCTTCAAGCGATGGGCAACTACGTGACGGTCAGCCTGCAGGACACGTCGCAGAACGCGAAGCTCACCTGTAAGCAACAGCGAGTTGCCGAACTCCTCGCGTATGGTCGCCTGGATCTTTGCGTCCGTGTCAAAGTCGATGGAGCTCGTAGCCTCGTCCATGATAATCACGGGCGCGCGGCGAAGTAGTGCGCGGGCAAGTGCGACCAACTGGCGCTGGCCCTGCGAGAAGTTTGTGCCCCCTGCAGACACCTTCGTCGCCAACGACACCGACTGGCGCGCATCGTCCACCCGCGTCGTTGCATCCGTAACAGTTGACGCGTTGTCCGGCGACGGCGGCGTCTGGTCGCCATTCTGGTGCGCACTGGCAATGGACGGGGCGCGCGATGGCTTGGCGGACGCGAATGCGCTTTCGCGGGTCGAGACGAGGTGGACGCGGATGAGCGCGTCGGCGCAGTCTTCGTCGCTGTACTCGCCGAAGGGGTCCAGATTGTCGCGGATTGTGCCACTGAAGAGGGCAGCGTCTTGCGGAATGAAGGTCTGGCGGAGCGAATGAGTTGCGAACAACAGGACGCGGAGGGAGAGAACAACGTACAACGTTGGAGCGCAAGTCTTGCAGACCAATCGTCGAGATGTCTATGCCATCTATGAGGATCTTGCCCTCAGCGGGCTCGACGAAGCGAAGGAGAGACATCGCAATCGTCGACTTTCCGCTTCCCGTACTGAGCGACCGTCAGCACCATGCAACGGCGAGCGAAGGCGGGTGGCATACCGGCCGAGAAGACCAACACGCTCACGAGCCTGGAGCGAAAACGAGACACCGTGAAGCACCGGGGGCAGGTCCGGCGCGTACTTGATGGTTAAATTCTCGACGGCGAGTAGCGGCTTCTCTGGGCCGCCGGAGGAGGAAGGCCAGTAGGCAGGAGGGCGGTTCGACTCGATGATGGCGGGCGGTTCCTGCGCCAAGTCGAGGTACTCGATAACACGTTCGACCGAACTAGACGCTCCGTCAGCGGGCGCACACAGGGCCATACGGAAGAACGTACTTGAGATCCAGCTCTAGCTGCGTGATAAACCTGCGCGACATAAGAAGGAGAGCGTACGTCGAGAAACACCACGCACCTGCACGTCCAGTAGATGCTCATCGTCAAGCTCATGGCGGACGTGATTGTCAAGCCCGCCCAGCCCGCAAAGTTGCCCTCGGAGCCCATCGACGCGAGGCCGAGCAACGCGGTGGCAAGGACTGCGAATGCACCAATGATGTCGAAGCGGTATAGCAGCCAGCGGTTGGTCATCCAGAACGCCCACCACATCTTGTTCATGGTGTCGATCTTGGTATACACGCCGTCCAGGAAACGACTCTCTGCGGAGAAGGCGCGGACCGTGACGATACCCTCGAGAAGCTCGCTGAACGATTGGAATACCGGCGACTTGGCGACGGCTTCCATGCGACGCAGATCACGACCTGCACGCAGTGCACGCAGCGAGGTGTGAGTGCAACGGCTAGCAGCCCAAGGCATACGTACCCGCTTCCAAGTATCCGTAGGCGAGGCGATAATAAAGGTACGTGATGCCGACGGCCGGGATAAGGAATGCAGGCAGAACGTAAGAAATAGTCTGGCAAGAAGTATGAGCTCGTGTTACTCTGATTGTGTTGAGTACTTACCACAACACCGGCCAGGAACCAGGCGAACTCGGCTGCAACGCGCATGAGTATACAGCAACGACCACGTAGAGAGATTCCCTTACCAAGAAACATGCCAAGGGACGAAGACAAGCTCTGATCCAACACCTCCACATCGCGCGAGAAACGGTTGAGGATACGACCCGTGGGCGTGACATCGAACCACCGGAATGGGGCACGGACGACGCTGATGAGCAGCCGGCGGAAAAGGATGCGGCTTGCGCGGTATGCACCGATGTATTCGATGACGTTCGTCAAGAGGCCGGAGACGGCGGTCGCAAGAGTAATACCGGCGTATATCGCTACGTAGAACATCGGATTCTCGTCCGCAGATGGGAGTGCGTTCGTGGTCGCATTCCCGTACAGCGCGTGGGCATGCAGCGCGTCGCCCGGCCGGAGCGTCATTTGCGTTGCCTCCTGGATGACGAACGCGGAGCTGTGTGCGAGGGATGCAGGCGCTTCCACGGGTATCGACGACGCCTGAACGGATGTCAAGATGAATGACACAAGGTCGCGGCATAAGAAACGTACGCTGCCCCAGATACGAATCCAAAGCAGCTGTCCAACGCGGAAGCCCTGGTTGATGATGATGAGCAAGACGATGCCGGCCCAGGTCCAGTAGCTCGACGCCTTGAGGTAGGTGTCGTATACGCTCCACTTGACGCGGCCCTCTGCGCGCGCCTCATCCTCGACGAGAGTACGGGGCTTATTGACGTCCTTCTTCTGCTCCTCGCGCGTTTCTTCTTCGCTCTTCGCAGGCTCTTCCTTGACCTCGGCGGCATCGTGCTTGATCTCATCGAGCACACCGCGCGTGCGAAGTTCCGCGACCGTGCCGGACGAGTCGATACGGCCGTCGAGCATGCGCACGACGTACGCCGCGGCAGGAAGCATGAGCTCGACGTGGTGCGTAACGAGGACGATCGTGCGGTCCTTCAACAGTGCGCCGCGGAAAAGTCGGTCGAGGAGTACACGCGCGGTATGGCTGTCCACCGCGCTCAAGGGGTCGTCCAGGATAACGTGTTTCGTGCGCTGGTACACAGCGCGGGCAAGCGCAACGCGTGCCTTCTGTCCACCAGAGAGCGAGACACCACTTCAAGCGCGACGAAGTCAGTACGATATTCACGACAGGAGGGCACTCCGGCGCACCGTACGCCGATCTCGGTCTGGTCACCGTCGTCCAGTATAGCCAAGTCGGGTTTCAGCGCGCACGCTTCGACGACCGCCCAGTACCGATCCTCCTCGAACGGACTTCCGAACAGAATGTTATCGCGGATAGTGTTGTGTTGGAGCCACGGCGTCTGCGCGGCGTAGCTGACGCAGTTCTTCAAGCCCGTATCCGGGTCGACCTGCGTCGTGTTTTTCTGCAGCAACAAGCAAAGGATTAGCGGCAATAGAGACGAGCAGGAGCGGCAGGGGACGTACGGGAATCAGGACGCGACCAGTCGCGGACGACTGGGTCATCTCGCCGAGGAGTGCGTGCAGGAGCGACGACTTTCCGCTCGCGGTCGGGCCCGTGACAAGGGTCAACTTGCCATTCGGGAACACGACGTCGATATCGCGCAGCTCGAACGGCGTGTCTTCTTCCTCCTCCTCCTTGACCGGCGCTGGAACCTCAGTGGGTTCCTTCGCCCAGAACGACAAACGCAGCCAGCGCTTCTTCGCCTTCGGCTTCTCCTTCTTGTCGTCGGGCGATACGGGCTTGTTCCAGACGAACGAGGCGCGCTCGATGCCCAGGACGTCGGAGGAGTTGGTCGCGGTCGGCGCGGCGCGCTTGAGTGCGGAAATGTCGTCGGGTACGTCCTCCTCCTTGAGGAACGACTCGATGCGGCGGACCGAGACGCCAATGCGCAGGAGGGAGGCGACGAAGTGCGGGATGAGGTTCAGCGGGTTCTGGAGCATGTTGAACAGCGCAACAGCCTGGATGCGAAGTAGTTAGTCATGCGCATGGCGAAAAGGATGTTTGGCGACGAACCGTGAAGGCGGTGGGAACCGTCAGCGAGTGACCGGTGTAGATGTACACGGTGAACGAGGTGACGGAGACAATCGAGGGCACCGTCATCCACATGAGACCAAAGAACGAGTTGTTGATGCGGTCTGCGCGGTGCACGCGAACGTCAGCAAGCAAATACGCGTGGTCGAGCAACGAGACCGGTGCTTACCCTTGACGATCCAGGACAGCTCGACCTTGCGCGCCTCAAGAGCACGCTCAATCCACTTCTGCTCCCATGCAAAGAACTTGATGAACTTGACC